>JAGKTI010025446.1:0-13973 GCA_018397915.1 Birgus latro
TCCATCCCCGCCTTGCCGTGGCCACTTAAGACTCAGCCGCCACGATAAACAGCTAAGGGGGAAAAAATAAAAGTAAGTTTCGTATCAGCAGTCACAAAGAGCCCGAGAGACAGTCATCCGGTCAGCCACTCTGCTTTCTTGTCACCCACTTAGCAAACCTGTCAACCACTCCAACGGGTCTCTAACATCGCTTGCACTGGCGGCTTGGGCTAATGGAGATTGCTTCCATCCGCTTCTTCATCACGAACGATCTCTCCAGTGTTGAATAATATCGTCTGGAATGAAGTGTGTATTGTCGTGGTGACGGGGTACACACACACACCTTCGTACGTACATGCAACGGTATTTATATTTTTCTTTAAGGGAGAGGCAAAATTTAGAAGTCTGCAAAAATTGTTTCTTGGAAGGAAAGTTCAACACGAGTCAAAATCATTATCCAACACAAGGGTCAAAATTATCTATCGAGTCTGGCTATACTCCACACGTTAAAATTGGTTTTTACGGGTACTTATCATTGAGAGACACCACTTTCTAGTACTGGAGAAGCAACTCGTCCTCACCCATGCTTGGCGGTGGGGTATACGAGTAGGTGTGGGGGGCTTTTATTGGGTGCCGGGTGACAAGTGCATCTGGACTGTGTTGGTGGGTTTGTACACGTCATAGAGGATATCTACACAGGGTACGAACATGTGAGAACACAATCATGTAGCCTTAGGACTACTACTACTACTACTACTACTACTACTACTACTACTACTACTACTACTACTACTACTGCCATTAATACTGTTCATCTACTGCTACTAATATTGCTACACTATACGACTTTTCGCTCCCATTTTATTTGGCTTATGAGAACTTTTCGAAGTGGAGAAGTTAGATGGAGCTTAGCCTTCTTTAATGCCTTCACTGGTAAAGGGTTCCATCACTGTACTGAAGGCGTTAAGTGCAGTTACGGTACTTATTGAATCACGGGCCTCTTGTCTGGCCGAAGCTACCAAAAATAGAATCAGAAAGTCTTCATCGCACACAGGGGTTACGAAACACTTGCCGCAATAAACAGAAGGGAGAAAAACACATAAATAACAGCTAGAGCCAGAGAGGTCGATATAAACTGTGGGGTCGGTATGAACAGAGAGTGGGCGTGCAAACCCACCTTGTCCGGGTCAGAGGCGAGGGCACATAGGGGGGAAGGGGGAGAGAAAGGGCAGTGGAAGGGAGCAGGGGGAAGAGGGGGGAAGGGCAGGGGTTAGGGATAGGGGAGCAAGAAAGCAGGGGGTAAGGGGAATTTAGGAGCATGAACGATATTTACAAACCTACATGAGCATAAACTGTATCATACTGCTTGCTGTTTACTTTTGTTTTAACTCATACACGTACCATACATTTTACAGCCCAACTAGAGTGAGTATAATAATGAAAGAATACAAAAAACAAAGATTTCTTATGGGTAACAGTAAACTCGTATGGAGGTTTGTTTCTCCTGGACATCCATTAAGAAAATAAATAAAACCTCAGGTAAGGTGTGCAGGGCAGGTAAGCTGAGTCACCGCACGCCTCGTGTACCTGCCCAACACCCCAGCATTACGCCCACGCCCTGCCCTACCCCACCTCACCCCATCCCACCTGACTGTCCACCCCCACCCGACTCTACCCCACTCAAGCATTTACTCTTCCCCACATCACAGAATCCCACCCACCCACCCATCCACTTGCCCCACCCAAGAAACTACCTACCCTACCCAAACACCACCCAATCCAAGCACCCCACACAGGCACCCATCCACCGTGCCCCATCCCACCCCACCCTAACCAGTTTCTGCCTCAGGTACCCCCATCTATTACACCTTTGGCCCCTCCCGCCCCGCCTACACCGGCACAACCACTCAGTCTCCGTTATCTCACTTCAACCCAACCGGTCCTACGTCTCGATCTGTGTTTCAGCGCTGATTCTAGTGTAAGAGGCTGTAATCTCGTGGCCTTAGGAATATCAAGTATACCTATCCCTTATCCGCTTATCTCCTACATATGGCACGTTAACCCTTTCAGAATGTCAAAAGTATCTACCGTTTTATTTTTACTACTGCCAGACGATTATATTATTGCCTCATGTAGTCTGCGGGTTAGCTAATATTGTCTAGTACGTTTCTTACACACACACACACACACACACACACACACATCCCTACCACGTTGAATCCGCAGACAAGAACACACACTATTGTATGTCTACATTTAAACCATACAGCTGCCGACCAGTAACTATCTGCTACAAGAGAACATTAAGTCGTAACAGTTTATGCCAAAGACACTAGTGTGAGAAAAGGTACTACAGAACCCCCTAAGCTAGATAAATGAATTAATATCTATCTATTTATTGTCTGATGCCTTACTCCCGTAAAGGGTGGCCACAAACAAATCGCCTCCATGTCGCCCTGACCCCTGCCATTTCACTGCCCTGCTCCTAGCTCACACACTCCCTCTCTCATATACGGTACTGGTATATCCATCGAGCCTGCCGTATTCTCATAATGTATGTAACACCTGGAGGACGGAAAGCCAATCACAAGCTGAATAAAATCACCAGACAGCAGTAAGAAAAACGGTTAAGATTTTTCACGTTCTCAGGGCCGGGGAATGAACAGTATTTAATTATGTGGGTGAAATTGATCATCATCATCCTGACCTTTTTGTTCCATCTAAGTAAGGAGAAGGGTAGCACCCAGAAACAAGGAGAGAAAGTACGACAGAGGGCGCACTATCAATACCATACTCTGAAATTATGCAGTCATTCACACATTAATCAACTCCTCGAATTCTGACTACACCTCCCAAGCCTAAACATTTGCATATTTTTTTCTTTGAAGTCGTTTACTACACTGAGTGATAACCATATCACCAAATGAACGCCCGGTGGTCTAGTAAGTTTAAGGAGCTCCAACAGGCTGTGGCCAATATAAGTTTACCGGTACATCTGATGGGTAACAGGGGTTTACTGATCACATAAAGGCATTCAGGGGCAAGCGAGCGGTCGCTCTTGCCTTAAATGTCTGAGTTAAGTAGCCTAGCCTCGGGTTCCCGAGCTCCTAATGTGGCAAAATGGACTGAACAATAGACACATTGACTTTCTAGATGAACTTCACATACATATGCCACTCTCATATTCAAGTCAATCTCAAACAGGACACGGCTCAGTAAGTCACTGTAATTTAATGCCTTTGCGAGATCAGACGCCCTTCTTCACGAGTATCTCCAAGGCGGGCCCGGGTCTGGCCAGTGATACCGGAGACGAAGGTGGCTGTTGTTGCTGTTGGTGGTGGTGGTGGGAGAGGGGGGACCTGTTTGCCGTGGCTATCTGGCCCCCTGGTGCACGGGACGGTAAACTAACACGTCTCAGGAGTCGACTATAGTAAGATCTCATCGGTATCCCCGTCCCTCTCCCTCCCAACCCCTCTCTCTCCCCTCACCTGCCACCTCACCTCACCCCTTCCCTCTCTGCCCCCCACCTCCCTCACCTGCAATTTCACCTCCACAATCTCTCTCTCTCTCTCTCTCTCTCTCTCTCTCTGAATAAGGTGGTTAGTTGGAGGAGTAGTCTGATCGAGAAGGTACTCGATTTCCCCTGTCATTCCCCCACCTTCCACCTCATCCCCACCCTCTCCCTACCCCTTCTGCTCCCACCTACCCCTTCATCCTCCCTCAATACCATCACTCGCTCCCCACCTATAACCTCACTCCTCAAGCCCCATCTCTCCCCTTGCTTCTCCCACTTAAAGGGTACGGGAGAGTCATGGGAGGTTTAAGAGGAGGACTGCATAGATACAAGGCACAGATGGTGAAAAAGAAGACAGTGGTTGAAGACGAAAGGTATGATGTAGGATTGGTTATTTCACTGCATACATTTAGATCATATCAGGGTCCTCTCCTCCCCACACCCTCTCTCTCCTCTCTTCCTCCTCCCCTCACACACACACACACACACACACACACACACACGTCTTGGGCCGTACAGTTGATTGTTTAGTAGACTCCCAAGTGCATCTTTCTCACCAGTTCCTTTCTGCATAAGGCCCGCTAATATGCGCTTGTGCCGTATGTTACCTTTTCTACAAACACTCATCCTTATCTCTTTCTACATATGGCGATCTAGGAACCACGATGGCTGTGTTCGTCTCGTCTCCCGGCCTGTGTGTGTCCTGAGTGTGCGGCTCAAAACAATGGCTCTGGTGGGGATTTGATGTGGGTGCTGATTGTACACGTATGTCCTTTCATATGCTTGCTCTATGTTCACACCCTGTCACCTCACACAGATGACATGTACACACTGAAACACAATCAATACAACACGTCCACATTCACTCTACATTGCTCTACATACTCTCCTTTTCAGTTAGCTCTTTGCTTCGCTTTGGAAGGGTTCATCTGGCTATCACTCTTCCACCGTGAAAATCCAGTCTTGCAATGAACCTCATGATTAATAACTAATACATATACAGGTATGTTATTATTCTCTTGTAGCACTGTTATTCATATACACTGTGTCGATGTGACAAAGAAAAAAGGAGGATGATCACGGCCGAGACTGACTAGGCCCTCAAAGAAATATACGACTTAAATCACTAACGAAGTGACTCTGTGAAGTCTCTTATGTTCACCAAAAAACTGCCCTCTCTTCACCTCCCTCCCACCCTGCCAGCCCATGTTCCACCGTCTTCTAAAAATGGTGAATTTACACCTCCCACACATCAGGACTTTACACCACGGTACACTGATTAAAGCAAGAGTTACGGTACTTACTCAGTGCACTTTCCAGCAATGAAATCTGTACCTAACGCCAACACAACGACGACACCTTAGGATATTGATTTTACTCCTACCGTACTATAACCAGATGATTTTTTACATCTGAGTTGACTACACAAGGTGAAGGGTTTAGAAACATTCTCTAAAAGGTTAGGCTAATCCCTTCAATCCGATGGCATTTGTTTTGTCGCACTAAATGGCAGACACTGAGGCTTAGTGGTTTGCAATCACCTTCCTCTCTGCGTTCTCTGAGTCTGGGTTCGGATATAGGCTAACTGTGACAGAAACTTAAGGCTGGTGATGGCTGTGCGTCCCGCCATACGTTAGCACATGTTCAAATTCTGTCAGCTCCTTATGACATCCCAGTGCCGTATAGGTTAGACTGACAAACACAGGCACATCCAGTAAGTCTACATCACTTCATAATTCATACACACTGCTCTCACTAAGGGTATCCATTCCATGTTCGTATCTGGCCAGCATGAGGAAGTTTAAAATCTGGCCATCACTCTCCCTTCATAAGCGGTTCTGTCCTGCAGTGGGCTTCAAATGAACTGATGATGATGTAAGTAGCCTCAGACAGTATTTTTACACTTAAATCTCCCCACCCATTTAAAATTCTTTACCCTACAATATAGTAATCAGATACCTCATCCTTAGAAATAGCGAGCTACTCTTCGCAATCCACTTTTCAAACAAACACACGAGAACCAAGTAACTTTCCAAACCTCTCCACTTAAAACTCACAAAACATACACACGAAAACCAAGTAATTTTCCAACACTCTCCACCTGACACTCGCAAACACACACACAGGACCACGTAATTTTCCAAACCTCTCCACTTGAAACTCGCAAACACACACACACAGGACCACGTAGTTTTCCAAACCTCTCCACTTGAAACTCGCAAACACACACACACAAGAACCAAGTAATTTTCCAAACCTCTCCACTTGAAACTCACAAAACATATACACACGAGAACCAAGTAATTTTCCAAACCTCTCCACTTGAAACTCAATAACACACACACAAATTTTCCAAAGCTCTCCATTTGAATTCGAAAAACATACACACGAGAACCAAGTAATTTTCCACGCCCCTCCACTTGAAATTCACCCCCAACCTATTAAAACCAATTACCTGGCAATATAGTAATTACCTCAAGTACTCCAAGAATTAGCCGCTTCCCCCAATGCACTCCTCAAACACACAAATTCGCACCAGGCAATTCTCCAAAGCTCTCCTCTCCCCACCTCTTAAAACCTCTTACAAAACGGACCCGAGGAGGAGGAAACGAAGAAAAAACTGTGTGTGGGTCGGGAGAGGCAGGTGTCAAGCAGTGGGGAGGGTGGGTTATGAGGGGTGTGTGAGGGATGGGGGGTGACTGGGAGTCAGAGAAGAGTGAGGGGGGTGTGGTGAGTGAGGGAGGGGAGAAGGGGGAGGTAGGAGAGTGAATGGGAGCGAGAGAAGGGTAAAGAGGGTGTGGGGATGAGGGGGCAGACAGGAAGGGGTGAGGGGGTGGGGTGAGGGGGTAAGAGGGCACCAATTACCTGAGTCCACTAACACCCCCGTTTTACAGCGCCCGGGGCCACCGCCAACACTGGTTTTCACGGCTCGCAAAACTCCTTCAGTGACAAGCAGGAGAGATGAGGGAGGGTGGGAGGAATGGAGGAATGGATAGAAGGAAGGATGCAATGAAGGAGGGAAGGAGGCATGGAAGGATGTCAGGTGAGAAGGAAGTATGGAGTGAGGGTAGGATGGAGGGAACGCGGAAGGAGGGTAGGAGGGAAGGAAGCATGGAAGGAAGGTAGAGGGGAAGAAAGTATGGAAGGAAGGTACGGGGGAAGGAAGAATGGGAGGAGAGTAAGAGGGCACGAAGCATAGGAGGAGGGCAAGAGGGAAGGAAGCATGGAAGGAGAGCAGGTGGGAAGGAAACATGGAAGGTGAGCAGGGGTAAAGAGGGAGGGAAGGAAGTACGGAATGAAGGAAAGAAGCATGGAAGGAAGGCAAGAGAGAAGGACGCATGAAAGGTGGGTAAGAGGGAAGGAGGCGTGAAGGAAGGAGGGGATGGATAAGAACAGACTGAGATGGAATGAGCAGAAAGGGAAAGACAGAGGATAGCTTTAACTTTAGACGGATATGTAGGGTAGTTATCTGGAGGCTACTTGAAGGGAGAACAGAAGATAGCCAAGCCAAGAAGGGAGAGGAGCGGAGAGAAGACAGGGAAAAATGGAAGGTGGGGAGGGAGGGAGGGAGGAAGCAAGAAAGCATGGATCAGGAGTGGCTCGAGAGAGATTGATGGAAGGGGAGGGGGAGATGGGAACAAGTTAGTTGTAAGGGTAGGGAGAAGGAGGAGGAGAGAGGGATGAAGGAGGAGGAGAGAGGGATGAAGGAAAGGGGGGAAGGAGGGAAAATGAGTGAGAGGGGTGGGAGGGCATGAAAGAAGCATCAGCCAAAGAAAAGGGTATGGAAGAGGGAAGAAGGGAGGTTAGACAGGACAGGGGAGAGGATGAGCGGAAGTAGGTAAGAAAGGAAATTAAATGAAAGATGGAGGGAAGGAAAGACGAAGATGGAGAAACGGGAGGAAAAAAGGAAAGCGAATGAAAAAACAGACAAGGAAAAGTAAACGAAATGGAAGAGGGAAAAAGAAGCCGATTGGAATGGCAGGTATGAAGTGTTGAAGAAATGGGGAATGGGGGAAAAAGAAGAAAAGAAATGGAAAGAAAAAGTTGATGGGTCAGACTACAAACGGATGAGTAAAAAAATAATAAATAAATAAATAAAGGGGGAAGGGGCACAGGGAGGGGGAAGGGGCACAAGGACAGGGAGGGGGCACAAGGACGGGTAGGGGACACAGGAAGGGAGTGGGGGCACAAGGAGGGGGAGGGGGCACAAGGAAGGAGAGGGGGCGGAAGGAAGGGAAGGGGGTATGGAAGCAGTCACAGCACAACCACAAATCTCACACTAACTACCACCACCACCAACAACAACAACAATAACAACAACAAACAAGGCAGTGACATATTTCGGGTCCAATTAGATGCCCGAAAATTTGTTGCAAGATCAGCAGACCGCAAAAATGGATCGTCTGCCTTACTGACACGTGGACTCGATCGGCAATATTCTTCTTCTTCTCTTTCGTACCTCCTCCTCCTTTCTCTTTTTCTTTCTCCTCCTCTTCCTCCTCCTCCTTCAGATGATCCGATAGTTTGTCCCGTCACAGTGATAGTTTGTCCATATTTACTGAGCCGTCACGCCTTACAATAGGGGTAGTCAAGAGCGGCCAGATACAGGGGTGAGAAAAATGTTGATGCCGTGTCTCCTATGTACCCTTATGGAAAGAGGTAGGAAAGGAAGGAAGGAAGGAAGGGGTGGATGAAGTGGTGGGGAAGAAGGAAGGGGTGAATGGAGAAGAGAGGAGAAATGATGACAATTGGCAAGGAAGAAAAACAAAAAGGATATGGTAACTTGTTTTCCCTGTGCTGCTTGCCTCTAAGGAAGGAAGAAAGCAGGCAGGCAGCAAGGATGGAAGGAAGGCGGAGAAGACGGAATGAATAAAGGAAGGAAGGAAGGAAGGCAAAAAGGAAGGATGGAAGGCTGGAAGGAAAGATGAGAGGGAGGGAAGAAGAAAGGGAGAGAGGGAGTACGGGAGGGAGGGGAAGGAAGGAATGAAGGAAGGAATGAGGGGAAGAAAGAATGAATGAATAAATGAAGGAAGGGAGGTAAGAAAACTTAAGAGAAAGGAAGGGTGAGGACAAGAGGGAAGGAAACTGTACTCTATATTCCGTCCCCCCACCATGGAGAAATCAATGAATGAAGGAAATAAGGAAGGAAAGAAAGAAAGGAGGGAGGAAGGAAGAGGGGAGAGGGGGCAAGAAGACAAGGAAGGGCACGATAACTACGTGCTCTGTTTATTTCGCCTGTTGTGGAGCACAATATAAAACTCGGGGTGTTGATGCCACTGATAGACTCCTTGCTTGGGGCGCCTATTGCACGATGCTAATGGACCAGAGATAGGGAGAAAGCAGGTCGAGCAGGTTACGGTGAAAACAGCACCATGTGTGTGCAAGTCATGTACAGTGAAAATATCTTCATTGCTGCCTCAGGTGACCGATTCAGTAGCGCGATTGTCATCCTCCAAAATAAAGAGTAAATTTTTTCAACATAAAACATATGTGTACCAATACTTTAAAATGCAAAATTTACTTTTTTCAAGTAACACATGAACATCCTCGCATAAGAAAAATCCACTCTCACTCGACATGCAAATGAGGTTAACTAACCTGGGCCAAAATTCACACAAAATGCTTACAATAAGGCAATAACTTCCCTCTCGTAGATAATATCAGTTTTTTGCGGGAAGAACAATGAAAAGGGACTTTTTAAAATCCTTCCGTGCTATGTTCTTCCTGTTAATAACACATTTCAGTTACGAAACAATTCATTTTAAGTCTGTGAATCAGCCCCCCAAACTTTTTTTTTCTTTTTTAAGAGCTACGCAGTGGTTGTACTAGAGGAGCACCTAGCACCAAGACGGCATCAGTGCAGTGCTGAAGACTATGTACAGCGCATAATTAAACCACTGGACCTTTGAAACTGTGAATGAATGAACAGTGAAGCTTCGACACTGTCTACGAACGAACCACTGAGTTTTCTACACAGTACTGTACTTCATTAAACCACAGAATCAGATTTTAAGTGCTTGAATGAAACATTGAATCTTCAACACAATGCAGAATGAACAGCATATCCATCACAGTGCATGAATGAGTAACTGAGTCTTCAACAGTGTGTGCAAGTGAACAGCTGACACATAGATACAATCCTACTAATGACTGACCTGGGTTAGATGCTGCCTGAGGGTGAACATTAAAGATGCTACAGTAATTATAACGATACTTTCATGTGTTATATGCACTTTGTTGAGGTTCCGTCGAGGAAATATAAAACTCAGTGTCTCCTTCACAAACAACCACTCCAACATAAATTTTTAAATGCACGTCTCACCTAGTCACTACACCTACACTCCAAGAGCCTTCAACACCTATACCCATGCGTGAATCAGTGGGTGGGGGTGGGTCGCTTTTTTACTGACAGAACGTCTGCTCCTCGACACTTAATATTATTTTGTCTTCAGCATCCACGAAACACGCCTTGAACGTGTATGGGAGGGCTGCCCGACCATGCAAAGTGTGTAAAAACTGACCATTAAATTACATACATACATAAATACATACATACATACCGGAATATACATACCAAGGCCCATACTCTTTAATCAATCCAACCATTAATCTTTCACAAATAAATACATGCTGAGCGAGGTCATGGAGAGTGAAAACAGAATCATGTGATGCGCAGGCCATGGTGGTTTGAGCAGTTAATAATAGCTTCATGTACTAACGACATAAAAAGAAGACATAAAAAAAAATGGTTCTGGTGAGTAAGAATGCCCTGGACTGAACATACCCAACCCAACAGAGCATTCACAAAAATACTCGGAATCCAATTAGTTCACAGTTGCTCACATGGGCCAAGGGTAACTCAGCAAAACAGCAAAGTGAACCAGGGTAAGGGAAACTCGAGCCTAACAGAGGAGTGAACAAGGGTAAGGGCAACTCGAGCTAACACAGGCGAAGGGCGACTTCAGCAAAACATAGCTCAGGTGAAACAACGAAGCGAACATGGATGAGGGAAAGCAACACAGGTGAACCAGCAGAGAACAAGGGAAACGGGCGGGCAAATCATGGAACACCACAGAGAACATGAGTACGGGCAGGAAATTGAAGTGAGGCAGCAGATCGAACATTTGTACTGTAGGGGAAGACAACTCCAGCGAAACACCTAAGCGAACATGACAGGAACAGGTAACTCTACGAAACAGCAGAGCGAACATAAGGCACACAACTCCCGCCAAACAACAGAGCCAACACGGTAGGGACAGGCAACTCCAGCTAAACAGTTGAGCGAACAAGGGTAAGGTAAAGCCTTTCGAGGGAACACAGCGAAGGACCAGCAACTCCAGAAAAACAGCAGACCAATCAAGACAAACGGCAACTGGAGCTTCACCTGCAAAGTCGCTCGTTTGTCCTAGTTTGCTATCCTTATCTTTAACTCATAGCTTTCCTATAACAAGCAGCCTCGAAAGGACTAACAGGTATTTTGCTGTTTTTGCTTTCCTCTGAACTGACTGACTCTCTCTCTCTCTCTCTCTAAGAAGAGAACGATGGAAAAAAAAATGAATGTAGTAATAAGTGAATGAACGAACAATCTAATGAACGCACAAAACTACACAAGTGGAAGGGAGGCTAGTTAAGATACGGGTGCAAGTGAGTGCCAGGTATAGGGGCGGTCTAATTAACTGGCTCAGGTAATCACTGCACCTTTGTTTACGGGCCTGATGCCTATCATCCTCCACCAATTATCAATACACCCGGCCCGCACCGAAGATGTGCTGGCAGAGGGGGGGGAAAGATAGGGAGGGAGGGAGGGAGGAGGAAGGGGTGATGGGGAAGGAGGGTACACAAAATGAGGGAGAGAGTGGGGGGAAAAGATAGGGAGGGTGAAGAGATGGAGGGAGATACGATGTGGGGAGGGGAAGGATGAAACTATGAGATGGGGTAGGAGAGGAAGAGAGCCTAGACAGGGAAGGAGAAGAAACGAAGAAGAGGCGAAGGAAAGGAGACAAGAGGCGAAATGAGGGAGTTAGAATAAAAATCGGGGTTGTAGTGATAGGGAGGGACAGGGATAGGTGGGACCTATGGAAAGATAAGGAAGGGGAGGAGGGAGATAAGGAAGGGGAGGAAGGTAGAAGGGAGATAAGGAAGGGAAGGACGGTAGGAGGGAGATAAGGAAGGGGAGGACGTTAGGAGGAAGATAAGGAAGGAGACGGAGATAGGAAAGGAGAGAGAGCGGGAGACAAAGAGACGAGAGGGAGGAGGACACAGAAGAGTGGAGATTGGGAAGGTGGGGAGAGAGAGGATGAGATACAGGGAAGGTGAGGAAACTGAGACTGAGACAGCGAAGGTGGGGAAATGGAGAGAGAGAGAGAGAGAGAGAGAGAGAGAGAGAGAGACTAAAGGCCAGCTATTCCTTCTTATTCCTTTCTGCCCAAGGACGTGTTTTTGTAGTCTTTTTCTCCTACCCAACAGTATTATTCAGCTCAGGAGATCCTCATCGTAGTGAAGTGGTTATGGAAGGCTACTTATAATCCCTTGTTAAAATGTCTCCAACAAGTTAAATAGCCTTCAGATGTCAAGAATAAAAATAAATAAATAAATGGTAAATATGTAAAATCATCGTACTGCAAGAGTTAACTTCATAGCGCAATAGCTCTGGCGGAGCGTATATTTAAGACAAATACCATTAACAAGTAAGACAAGTAAGATCATAAGGTAATTACTTAGATGGCTGTATCTGTCGGCCTAAGCTTAACCCCTTCAAGCAGGGAATGTGGTTTGTATTTCATTCTCGCTGCTACTAGCCAACTTTTCTCAGTTTACGTGTGACTACAACCTGGACGAATTGTATATAACCTTAATTCCTTCTCTTCTAGATTTTATTTCAAAGTTGAAGAATATCGTTCTGGATGTTGCAAAAAATAAACTAGCACGTTAGCTACTACGTGATGATTCTATTCAGCTTTGAGAGACTTTTCGGACTGGAGGGGCTAAATAAGAGTTTCCAGCAACTTCTTCTCTACTAGGTGGCTCTCCCAAACTGAGCCACGTGGCACCAGTAGGGATAAACTTAACAATACCGTACGTCACCGGTCCGAAGAGATTAAAAGCAGGTAGAATGAAACTGCAGCGCGAAGGGTAAAGACGAACTAGACATGAAAAGACGACAGTGACAAGTACAGACAAAGGTGAGGGAAGGTGTGGAGGTGAAGTGGGGTGGATGGGAACAAAGGGAAGAGGGAGGGTTTCTTAGATAAGGGTGGACACAACCAGTCGGCCAATGGACACAGGGTACACTGGACCGGAATAATTAGGAACATAGTAACGCAAAGAAAGAGTAGAGCTCCAATAAGAGAGTTACTTAATCACTGGCAGCTCCACCGTTGTTCAGTGGAATTGCATTGTAGGTTGAAGAGTGTGATTTTCACTATACGTTGGAAACAGTAAAGTAAATCTGCGCAATATTTTTCATCAGCAGAGCCCTACAAAACCACCTCCACCTTTCTCTTTCATCAAATTCTGCTTGCATTTCAGATGAATGAAGCAGATACTTGTAGTTTTCTTTTTCTTGAAAAAAACTGAAATACATCAAATTTTTTCCTACGCCGCTCTAAGAGTTAGACTTTCTAAGCGCGCACACGCCGAAGCCGTCCACGTGTGAATTCCTTTCCCTGGTATGAAAATTTACTATAGATGTTTGACCGCCATTTAAAAAAAAAAAAAGTATCAAAAGATTACGATCAGAGAGATTCAGTATGCTCACAAAATTTGGTTTGAACTGGACAAGCGATATAAGTTTTCTTTTTAAGTCCATTCTTTTTTTGTGTATGCACAAGACAACAGTATCAATAATAATAATATCATTATTATTAATTATTATTATTATTATTATTATTATTATTATTATTATTATTAATCCGAAGAGACAGAACAAGGGTTCGTCCAATGTGGGATGAGCTACTATTACAACTAACTACTACTATTACTACAAATCATCATCATCATCATCGTCGTCGTCATGTTTCCGCAGTAACCTCTCAGCCCTCCACGGGATTATCTAACGCCCCCCACCCATCTTCCTTCCTCGGGAGCGGAGAAACTACAGCAGGTGTAATCCGTGAATTATGCGTGGGTTGCGGCACGGTGCTACGGTGCTAGGCAGACTAAGGGGCTGCGCTGTACACGATTTTGTTACGCATGTGTTCCCTGGGACTGAGTCGTCGTCTCGTGAGCTCAGGAGGCTCTATGGAACCTCTCTGGGTCGTGTCCTCTAATTCTTGCATTTTCCTGCCGGCCTTAGCTCCAGGGGTTAGGGTTTAGTGGGTGGGGGGGAGGGGGCTTCTTATTTCGCTATCCTTATCTTCTGCTCAACAAATTAGTTATAATTAGGATCATTCCTTTAACAAACATCGAAAGGACTTTCAGATCTGCTGATGTTTGCTTTCCTTTTTACTCCTTTGTACTCTCTGTAAACTCTCAGGGTCGT
>JAGKTI010025447.1:0-13972 GCA_018397915.1 Birgus latro
GGTCTACCCCTCCCAACCCCTCCCCCAATATTAACACCTCTCACCCTTTGTACCCAATTATCATCCCCCATCCTCTCCACATGTCCAAACCACCTCAGCCTACATCTCCTCATCACAACACCAATACATTCCAGTCCCATCCTACCTCTCAACTCTTCCATCGTAAACCCAGCCCCCCCAGGCCTTGCACGCAGGGACGCACTGCACATCCACCTAATCATTGTCATTTCTGTACATTTAAACCTGCGAATATCCTCTTCCTTTACTGCCCAGGTCTCACTACCAAACAGCATCACACTCCTAACACATGCTGCATACAACGACCCCTTAGCACATAAGGAGAGTCCTCTCAATGTCAGGAGCGGCAACAGCTCCCTGAACTTCTTCCAGCCACTTCTCACCCTAGCAACTGAGCTAACTCCAGCCCCACCTCTGGCACATAACATGTCTCCCAAATAACGAAACTCCTCCACACACTCAAGAGACTCACCTGTAAGTTCAACCCTCTCACTCCTAACAATCTCCACCTGCTCTCCCCGACACGCTGCACACATGAAATCAGCATCATCTCGCAGTCTACCTCTAATACCACTACATCTCTTATGCAGCCACTTATCACAAACACTACACAAGATGGAATTGCTTCGCACACCCTTGTGGCAAACTGCACATGGCCACTCTCCCTCTCCTCTGATTGTACCGCCACCAACCCTAGATATCATCACTTTTGTTTTATCTGCATTCACCCTCAAGCCCTTGTGCAACATACCATCTCTCCACTTCTTAAATCTTTCCTCCGCCTCCTTTTCATTCTCTGCAATCAACACCAAATCATCAGCATACAACATCTCCCATGGGTAGTCCATCTCTGAAGTCACGTGAGAGGGCTTCAAGCACCATGATAAACAACAAGGGACTCAAAACTGACCCCTGATGCACACCAGCATTCATGGAAAACTCATCACTCAAAACTCCATTCACTCTTACCTGGGTGCGAGCACCCATGTACATGGCCATGACCACCCTAACCAGCCACTCTTCCAACCCTAGCTTTCTCATTGCCCACTTCACCACCTCTCTAGGGACTCTGTCAAAGGCCTTTTCCTAATCAACAAAAACAAAATACAATTCCCTTTTCTTTCCAATATATTTTTCCTGAAGCTGTCGAACAATGAATATGGCATCAGTGGTCCCCCTGCCTGGCATAAATCCAAACATCTCATCTATATTCACTCTTTCTCTAATCATACCTTCTAGAACTCTCTCCATTACTTTCATTATCTGATCTAAAAGCTTTATACATCTGTAATTTCCCCTTTCCAGGGCATCACCCTTTCCCTTGTACACATTTACAATTACACTCCTCAGCCAATCATCTGGGACAACACACTCATATATAATCCTATTTATCAGGTCAGTGACTAACCTCACCCCAGTATCTCCTGAGGCCTTCAACATTTCGGCAGTCAACCCAGACACACCTGCCGCCTTCCCCACCCGCATCCTGCCTATTGCCTCACTCACAGTAGCAGCGTCAATCAAAGGCCAAGGGCCAAACACTAGATCAGCTGGCTCCAAACCTTCTCTATCCCAATCAAACTCCTTATTCAACAGTTGGCTATAATGCTCTCTCCATGCATCTTTAATATCCTCACTGCTCACCACCACCCTTCCATCATCATTCTTCACACACTGCTCACCTACAATGTCCCGATTATCCCTCTTCACCTGATTTGCCACCCTAAAATTCATATTTTTCCTTTCTCCATGATTTAGATTATCAAGTAAAAGTCTCTGTGACTCAGACTTCCCCCTGTATACCTCTCTTCTAGCCCTGCGCTTGGCAACCAAGTATTCCTCCCTGTTACCACCATTCTTCCATTCCCGGAAAAGCCTTTTTTCTCCTTAACTGCAGCTTCTACACCCTCATCCCACCACCAAGTTACTTTGTCTTGGTGGGCCTCTTGTCCACCCGCATATTGTATCAGTAACTCTCAAGAGGTTGTTCTTAAGGGCTCTATATTGTTCATTAACGCCTCTGTCTACGGCTTCCTGTTCAGCCACCACTCTCCTCATCTCACTATAAAAGGCATCCCTTACTGATTGTTTTCCTCCTAGGTACATATGTCCTCCTTCTCATCACTCGATCCTTAAGCACCATGTCACAAATCAACAGTTTGTGCTGCTGCACACACTCCTCGCTTCCTATAACTTTAACGTCCCTCACTAATCTCCTATTAACCCTCCTGACCAGAAAATAATCTATCTGACTACCAATTCCCCCGGACTCATACGTAATCAACCGGCTGATTCTTTTCCTAAAATGTGTGTTGCACACAATCATGTCCATAGCCTCCCCAAACTTGAGTATTCTTTCCCCTTCCGCATTCCTCACACCATACGCACATCCTCCATGGACTTCTTCATAACCTTGAGCTTCTTCACCCACATGACCATTTAAATCCCCTCCCAGAACCACTACCTCATCATCACCCATACCACTTACTACACGTATTAAATCATCCCAAAATCTATCCTTCTCTGCGTCATCCAATCCCACCTGTGGAGCATATGCCGATATAACTGAAACCAACCTCTGCCCGACCCAAATTTTCACTACTAATATCCTATCACTTACACTCATAACATTCATGACATATTCCACCCATTTCTCTGCAACCAACACACCCACACCCCCATATCCGTCAGTTCCCCCCTGCCAAAACAACTTATAGTAGCAATCCTTCCCAACAATCTTTCTGGCTGATCCACCCCTGTACCGGACTTCCTGCAAACATGCCACATCCACCCACCTCCTACTGAATGCCTCAACAACTTCCCCTGCTCTTCCTCTCAAACTACCCACATTCCACGAACCCACCCTAAACCCCCTGGGTGATTTGCTGTCCTCAGGCTTGCTTTGGTGCTTGTTTTTGTTCATAGTCATAGTCGGTAAGATAAAGGGGGGGTAAACATTCCAAAGGCCCGACCCATTGCACAGACCCAGGTCCAGGCAATGGATCTGGGACCCCTAGCCCACCAGCTTACCAGTGGCTGTGGTAGTGGCCTCGGGGCACCCTGCCAGGACAGCTGCAGGGATGAGGAGGATGAAAATTAAAATGAAAGGTTTACAGTTATACAACAACCTGCACATTACATAACACAGATGACAGACAGAATAAATAGGCTGGTCTCATTTAACAGGTGCTGGTAGCAGTCCTTCTGAAGGAGGTGGCGGTGGCAACAACACATTCCCTCGGCATAAAAAACAGTTGGGTGTGGAGGGCGGTAGTGCAGGTGGTGGTACAGGAGGGCCTGAGCCTTCCCCGCGCCATCACCAACAACCAGCAGTCAGCCACAAGAGGACAAACAGTGAGTGCTGTGCTAAGTCCTCACACACAGGTACTTTCTGTCATGTCCTTCCTCTTCGCTGTGTACCATTCATCCTAATGTTTCCATGGTCTTGCATTTTCCCTAGTTACTCTTTCCTCTGTCTCCTCATTTCTCCAGCCTTTTCTTTCCTCACTTTCTTCCATATCTCTGGATGTTTGGAAAAAGCAGGGTATGCTGTAGATTAGAGTGTTTTGCCTGTGCTGTGCACTAAAAATGTATTAGAATTAATGTTTCAGTTTTTTTACATCTTATTTTTTTCTTTATTTTTTTAATGTAGGTAAAATGTTTATAATTTTATTATTCATGTATTGATTTTAATGCTTTGTGTGATTATGTTTGATTTGCTTCTTTGAATGTACCCTGATTTTAACCAAATCAGACTAGAGCTTTCCTCTTGGTGTTGCAGGCATGGCCCCTCTGAGCCATATTCTTCTGTAGTTCTGTTTTTATCTACCATCATTTCAATCTCAGGTTGAAAAGGGACCCCTTTTATGTGTTTTGGCAAAGATTTTAATTTTCAGCAGTGCTTCCCATAAGTGTAAAGGAAAACTAGCAAATAATTTTTAGTACAGTGAAATTCCATTTTTATGAAATACCAGTAAAAGTGATCATCCTATAATGTGATGGAGAGTAATGGATTCTCTCTTGATAGAACATTGAACATTGTGTTTAGCTACTGGTGTGATGTAAATTGTTCAAGTTGCTAAATTCCTTACTCACATTTAGAAATAGTGCTTATTGGTAGGGTACAACTGATTTGGTTCATCTTGAATTCTCTTCGTAAAACCACAACCGTATTATATGGCATTCCACATGATCACTTCATTTTTTACTTATTCTAGTGCTGTACCAGTAAGTACCCATAACTCTGAAATCATTATTAATTTTAATGGTTCAAAGATCCCACCCCATTGTATATGTACAGTCTGTGAGGTTCCATTTGAAACTATCCTAAAAATTTATAATCATCATCATCATCATTTGGACCTCCTTTCCCACCCTAGGACGGGGTGAAAAGTAACAATGTCCATACAGCCCAGATTTACCCACACCATTAGGCCATGCTTCCATTCACTCATCATTCAAGCCCCCGGAATCCTGGCTTCATCTGATATGCCAAAAACATTTATCACATTCTGTAGCTTCACATAAATGTAATAAATGTATCCTTAAAAAGAAAAAAAAAATTGCTGTATTTTAAAGAAATTGATGATTCTATGACATGTTCATTAAAAAGTGGAATATTACTGTATTAATGTCTGGGTCACTCAACTTATCCATAGATAGTATCATTTGCTTTATAGTCCAAGTTCTGTTATTGTGATATCTTTCTTTGTTTTACTTTCCTGATGCCCTAGTCACCTCCTGTAGTGTCTGTCTGGCTGAGGTCCAGTGAGGTTGCTAACTCCCTAATTCTCTGACCTAAAGAGGGGACGTGTCTTGCATGCCATTCTGATTTTTCGTAATTTTTTATCATTAATCACGTCTCTGTTGTGGCAGTCCAGAGACAGAGTACAGTACATAAATTGCTGGTCTCTTTTTTTTGTTGTTCTGTGTCAGCTAGCTATAGAAAAATTATTTTCATAAGTGCTGTTAATACTAGTCAACTCCCTCATTATATATAGCTGTTTGTTTTGTAAAAGTGCAAGCAAGATTTGTGTGGATTTTTTTTTTTTATGCATTAATTTTTTGTTGTATTGGCTCGTCATTCTGCTTGCCTGTGTTTGTAAGCGCGTATGCCTCTGGGTTGTTCTAGGGATCATGCTGTACCTGCCCTGTTTACCGTGCCTGGCATCTGAGGGCAAAGACTCAAAGGTGGCCAATATACGGGTCCACAACCGCATGGACAAGAGCCCCTACTCCTCCCCTTCATCCTCTCCTTCCGCATCCTCTCACCACCCCCTTTTAACTCACCGGCCTCGCTCCCTTTCCCCAAATCATAAGCATCCAGATACATCCCCAAAGCATACAAACCTCAGTAAGCGCAACATTTCAGGTCCCATGGACCCAGTTCACCTAGCAAGTGGCACTCCTCACAGCAGTAGTACTCTTTCACCGACAGTGTTCAAGCCAAATAATATTGCTCTCGCCTCAGGTAATCTTCATGATACCAGTAGCAGTAGTAAACAGAGTTATGTGAACATAGGGCAAAATCCTCAGCAAAGCCCTAAGAGCCAGGAAGTTAAGAATCCAACGCTTAATCAGACCATTGTTCCTAATTTTGCCAAACCCCATTTCCCCAATTGTCAGAATTTTAATTCGGGGATTATAGCTACCCTTCATCCCCGTATCCCACAGGCCTCATCCTCTCCTAAGGGACCCCCACGTCCCTACCTAAGATCCTATAGTAGCCCAGGTTTCCCTTCCAGCCCATGGCATTATGGTTCTGGTCAGATCTTTGACCCGAGAGGGACTTGGGGCTACACCTCCCCATCCTTTTCCTCCCCAGGTGCTACACCACAGTTCCCCTCACCTCGGCCATACTCCCTGGCCCGCTACCTCTCCTCGCCCTCTCAGGACTCACTCATCCATCAGAACCATCACCAAAGATCCTTCTCCACCTACCTCCACCCTTATGCTGCCCCTACCCCCTCCGCCTCCCCTCTCTACCGCCCATGCGAGGACCCTGTGGTCTCGTCTGTCACCCTCAGAAGGACAGGTATTCCATCTCCCCCTTCATAGTGTTGCCCGCTTGTTGCTTCCACTAATAGGCTGGGCTGTGGCCGTGCACGGATTGATGGTGAAAAGGCACTAATACTCTGTTCATATTTGTCTTATGTGCTGTGAGGTGCAGTTCAACTTGGGCATGATATTGTAACTAATGTTTTATTCTTTGTTATTGGTTCAAGTCGTGTGGAGACTGTTTATTTATTTATTTATTTATATCTTTTTGTACAGTATATGGTTAATACTAATGGAAATAACACACTAATATAATACCTTTAACTCGCCATACTGCAAGGAATGGCCTGATGCATTACTAACTTGGTAATGATGTTCTTTTTACAAACTGCAGTACAGTACCTGCTCCACTCAAGAGTTCATAAATATGTTTTGAGAATGATAGTGATTGCGTTAGCTTCTGACCAGTCCACAGTTCATTCTATATTTGGTACTTTGTATATCACTGTCCTTGTACTTTACTATATCTAGAAAAGCTAGTAAGATGTCAAAGGACATGGCACATGAAAAAGATGTGGATGTTCATGAATATGAATTGATGGAAATGTACTGTATCTCAAAAAGTTATTAGAGAAAGACAAGTGGTTCTCATTATATGGTGGTCACCTGAGAGTTTTACACAGTTAATTCACCATCAAACAGCACCACTCAAACTTGGATTTGCTGTGGAAGTAATGACAACTCTTTCCAGATCGAGGTGGGTCCAGTGCTGTGTTCACTCGCAACCCAGCTGAACTGCAGGGGGAATTTGTGAGAACAAGTTTGGTCAAATCATCACGAGGGCTTGGCTTTACTATTGTGGGTGGTGATGATAATGAAGAAGAATTCTTGCAAATCAAGAGTGTTGTGCCGAATGGTCCAGCATGGCAGGATGGGAAGCTGCGCACAGGTAACTCATAGTAGAGAGAGGCACATTATCACTCTAGCTGGCCATAGACACACATACACTAATTATAAGAGAGCCAACTGGGAGGCCTTCACAACTGAAACAGAATAACACTTTGAAACATTAAACAGTACATTCTCACAAACATCAACACCGCTGTGCACAATTTCAATACAAAACGCAGACAAAAGACGCATCCCTAGAGGCAACAGAAAGAGAGACAACCCCAACTTCACACCAAAAATTCAAGGCCTCATTAGTCAGTGGGACACACTATGATACTCCCCAACACCCTATACACAAGACACCGCACAACAGATGCAAGAACTCAACACTCGAACAATAAAATATCGGAACAGCAAACACGAAACTGGAATAATTATCTCCAAACACTTGACCACAAAATGAACACCAGCAAACTCTACAAAACACTATACAGCATCACATTCTCCAACAGCAACAATACACAGTCATATGCTGCCATCACAACAACAGACACCATACCCTCAAACAAATAACAAGCAAACATTCTCATCAATCACTTTTCACATTTCAGCCATCTAAACTCCCATCGTGACGACAGACGTAAGAGACAGTTCCCCACAGACCCAAACTTCGCACCTTTCACTTACAACCAGATGAAGCACATCATTAGCAACCTTGAGCACTCATTTGCCTGTGGACCAGACAACATAAGCAACATAGCTACACCTTAAACACCTTGGACCACAAGGCATACAAGCACTCAAGTTTTTCGTTTTCGTTTTCGTTTTTGAAGGCTCCAACATGCTTGCATGTGTCGGCCTTGGTCACCTAATGGCGGCTCTCCACGCTGCTCGATCTCTGGCAGCCTCCCTATTCAGTCCCTTAACCCTTAAGTCACATTTAATGACCTCGTCCCATGTCTTTCTCGGTCTACCCCTCCCAACCCCTCCCCCAATATTAACACTTCTCACCCTCTGTACCCAATTATCATCCCCCATCCTCTCCACATGTCCAAACCACCTCAGCCTACCTCTCCTCATCCCAACACCAATACACTCCAGTCCCATCCTACCTCTCAACTCTCCTATCGTAAACCCAGCCCCCCCAGGCCTTGCACGCAGGGACGCACTGCACATCCACCTAATCATTGTCATTTCTGTACGTTTAAACCTGCGAATATCTTCTTCCTTTACTGCCCAGGTCTCACTACCATATAGCATCACACTCCTAACACATGCTGCATACAAAGACCCCTTAGCACGTAAGGAGAGTCCTCTCAATGTCAGGAGAGGCATTATCATCACTATCACCAAACCCAAGAAAGACCCCATGTTACCTTCGTCACACTGCCCCATCACACTCCTTTGCACCCTGTCCAAAGTCAGTGAATGACTGGTACTACAACTAGTTACACCTCACACCCCCCTAGCCCCATCACAACATGGTTTTAGGCCACTACACTCCACAAACACTCTGCTTACAGGCCTTACACAAAGAGTTTTTGGTGGCATGAATTCAGCTAGTCCATCACACAGAACACCGCTAGTCACACTAGACATTAGCAAGGCTTTTGATGCCATTCCCCGCCACAGCCACACAAACAGAATATTCAATGCAAACATGCACAATAACACAAAAAGATGGCCAGCAAACTACTTAGCAGACAGATGTGCACATGTAACATTTGCCAGTCAGTCTTTGAACATCAGAAACTTCACAAATGGCATCCCCCAAGGATCTGTTTTGTCCCCCCCACTCTTTAGCCTATACATGCACGACATTACCTACACCCCACACACCACAGATACACATAGCTGCAGATGACGTAACACTTACATGTACATACCAAAATGCAGACACAGCCGCACACATTCTCCAGCCTTATCTCATCGCACTACGTGAATGGTTCATCACAAACAGGCTCAAAACAGCCCCAGCCAAATCTACAGTGACCCTTCTCACAAACTGGACAGCAGAACACAGTCATATTCCACACCTCACCATACAGAACACTTCCCCTCCCCAATCTTTGGTGTAACATACAATACATCATTGTCATTAAACAACGCATCAGAAACATTAAAGATAAATTAACACCAAGACTCAGTGCCTTGAGGTCACTTGCCCATACAGCACTTGAACACAACAAAGAAACCACAACCACAGTATACAAATAATGATGAATTAAGTAAGCCCTGCTTGGGCTCCTAACCTCACTAAAACACACTACAACACTCTACAGACCATACAGAACAAGGCCCTAAAAATAATCACAGGCTGCACAGCTACTACACCCACATACCACCTACATCAAGAAACCAAAGTCCTCAAAGTCAAGGATCATCTAGACATGAGAGGCACCCAAATTCTCGCTGCAGCCTGCACAAACCCACATCATCCACTACACTACATGGCAATACATCCACACACACACACCAAGGAACATCAAAACAACACCCAGCACACGATATCATACACAGATACTGTTATCTCCCCCCTCCCCCCACCTCAGACCAGCTTCCAAAAGCATATCCATGCTTAAATCACTCGCTGCTCCATTCAGTCACTTAAAGACAACACACAGCTGCATGCATGGCCTCCTGATTTCCACTCTTCTGAATCCTATCTCCCTTGTGAGGACAGGGTCTACCTGGCCAGGTGCTGAGATGTGGGCATCATCCACCCCTCTTATGTTATCAGAAGAGGCTGGATGATTCCATTGCTGATGCCTGTCTAGGATGTAACACAGCACCCCATACTATTAAGCACATTATGGAAGACTGCATTGCACACAATCACCAACACCAACAACACAACATACACTCCTTGAGAGCTCTGTGGGAAACTCAGTCTCGGCCGTGGCCTTCCTTAGGAACTCGAGGCTGTTTGGCCAGACTCCATAGGGAACATCTACTACTACTACTACTGCTACATTATCCAGTTATCAGAGTGATTTATCAGGGACTTTAAACATTAACTGGATATCTGGTAAACCATCTCTTAACTGAAATGCAGAAGTATATAAAATAATAATTTGCTTTAGACAGTTAAATAGTTTATAGTTATATACAAACTCTGCAGTATTTTGTACTGTTTCAATGTAGTGTGCAAAGCTCAAAAATTTTTTATCAGCTTTAGAATTTATACTTGTGAATGTCAGCAGCATTTGTCTTGAAAAGACAATTTCACTAACAGTTGATGCCTTATTAGTGTTGTACTTTTGTTTGTGTATGGCAGGTGATGTACTGGTTTATGTTGGTGACACGTGTGTGCTGGGATATACACACGCAGATGTAGTCAACATGTTCCAGAATATCGACCCAGGGCGAACAGTGTACCTAGAAGTCTGCAGGGGTTACCCTCTCCCCTTTGACCCAAATGACCCCAACACAGAAATTGTCACTACTGTTGCCGTAACTTCAGCAGGTTTGTTGTCTCCAACCACATCTGATTGGATTTACTGGTTCCTGACATATTTCTTGTGATTTGTGGATCATTTATTAGAATTCCCTTATACTAATAGTATAGTGAGAGAGGGGAAATCACCTTCTGCACTGAGTAGAAGGTAAACATTTTTGTAGTGTTCTGTTGATTTTTATAATCTAGTAATGTACACCCTATAAAAAAAGAATCGGGGCCCTTACTGCACGATACAATATGCCACACCGCATGAAGGAATTTGAAGCCCCAACTGAGTTCTAGTGTGTGGTTGGTATCCCTGGTCTACTGAGCTGCCATTTATCTGCGGTAACAACCTTGTGCAATTTAAACTGTTTTATAATGTCTCAGTATGGAGACTGTGCGTCATGAAAAAAGTTATGTTTCACGATACACAGCAAGAATTATAGCAGAGTTGCGAGTAACAGCACATTAGTAACTTATCTTTGTCTCCTGGGGTAGATCTAAGGTGTAGACGATGATAAAATATTTTGTTATAATAGCCTGACCGATCATGTGCTAGAGTTCTAGGTATCTTATGGGAAAGCCAAAGACAAGAGAATGGTTTATTGGTTGATATTAAAAGAAAACAAGTCCTTAAGAATGAATGAATTACATTTATTTGCATCCGTAATTAACGTATGACCCCCCCCCACGTCAATAACACAGTTTAACCGATGTGTCATGGATGCATGCACAGTTTCTACAAATTTCTGTCCTGCTGGTCCTCGCATATGTTCCCATGACCGAGTAATTGTTCTCTAGTACGGTAGTGGCAGTCATGGATGTGACATCTGACTATTTCTGACCACACATGCTCGATCGGGTTGAGGTCTGGTGATTTTGGAGGGTGAGGCACGAGCGTAATGTATGGATGGTTCCGAAACCAATTCTTGACAACATTACTTGTGTGTATGGGCGAGTTGTCCTGGATAAGGATGAATGGCGTGTCGTCAGGGTAGAGCAGCTGCTGCACAGATGGAAGAAGAACCACCTCCAATATCTTCACGTATTTAGTTCCAGTGAATCTGCCTGGTCCTACGTTTGTCAACTCCCAACGCCACTCGAGTGAATCCAGCCGAAACACACAACAGTAATTATGCCACTTCTTCGAGTTGCAACCACATGTTTCCTGTCATACCTAGGAACAAAGAGTGGACAGTAAGGGACCATATAAATAAATAGTTGTTATGTTGCGGCAATTTAGGCAACCTGGACCATACAGCCACGCCGAAATGTATACTCCTCACGTGAATTTAATTCTGTGTGGATTGATGTCAAATCCACTAGAAAGTGACCAGATCCTACAACAATCTTTACTCTAGCCCTGTGGAGGTGTTACCATATTATCAATTATCTAACATAATATGTATGAGAAAGTTGCTTAGGCTAGTGAGGTAACATACCAGCAGTAAATTTACATAACCACTTAAATAATCACCTAATATAAAATAACCAATGGGTCACGTATGTAATATGTCACAAACACTCAAGAGGGAGAGACAGACAGACAGAGAGAATTCATACTGTTCGTTCTTTGGGTGCCACACCTTTGCAGTCACTATTTCTTCAGTAGAAAATGTCTTCTAGTCACAGTATATGATGTTGTCCCAGTATGCAGGAGGCTGGTCTATGTATTCCAAGGCATATTCCATACGTCGTTCCATGTCGGTTTCGATGAGCTCCAGCTTTTTAGCTGGCATACGGCCATGGAGACCACGGGATTTATGGCGGTTTCGAATTGTCTGTGCTGTGCAGGTCAATCCAAGTTGTCGACGGATGGCTGTGGCAGCAGGGAATGGGTTACTGTCGACGATATCTGCAATCGCTGTGTCCTGATTTGGCGTTGTGCACTGAGGTCTGCCTGGTCCACGCTTATGCAAGACGTTCCCAGTTTCGTTGTGGCGTTGTATCCATTGGGCTACGGTGTTCTTTGAAACGTTAAGCTGCCTGGCAATTTCGCCATTGCTGAGGCCCACTCCGTGTAATGCGACGATAGCTGCACGTGTCTTCTCTGAAGTTTTCATCACAGCTCTCATATCTGGTGGGATTTAAAAGCACCAATACATCTCCTACTGCTTCATTGCATGCTTTGCTCATTTCAGTTTAACAACTCCCGATACCAGCATTTTCGATACATTGTCTGCAAATCTTGCATCTCTTTTTTTAATTGTTAATATCTCACATGAATGGCCCCGTACCCTTCACCCTCCCTCCACGATGAACCAATATTATCGTGTTTATCATACTACTGCTGGTATGTCAAGGATTACAAATGTGGGCAATTGTGTGCGTGTATGCGCCAACGCAAGATCGTGTAAGTAGAGTGAGGGAAGAGTTTTGGACAAATGTGGAAGCCTGCTTGGAAAAGTTTGAAAGGAATGAGAGAGTGTTTCTGATTGGAGATATGAATGGAAAAGTAGGGAATGAGAAGGTGGATGGAGTGGTTGGTGAGTGGGGTGTGCCTGCAGAGATGGATGAGAATGGCAGTGCTTTAGTGGACATTTTTGCTGGGAGGGGGTTGGTGGTAGTTAATACCCTCTTCAGGCACAAAATGATCCATAGGTATACATGGCAAGTGGTGAGAAGAGAGGATGGTGGAATGAATGAACGGAAGGCAATGATTGACTATGTGTGTGTGGATGAAAGGATGAGAAGATGTGTAATGGATGCAAGAGTATGTAGAGGTTGGGGGAGTGGACTTTCTGACCACCACTTGGTGGTGGCCAGAATCAGAATCCAAACAAGATGGAGGAAGAGAAGAAGGGAAGGACAGGAGGAAGTATTTGTTACAAGGAGGGTAGAAAAGTTACAAGTGGATGGAATAAAGGCTGAATATAAAAGGGAAGCGGAGGAGCGATTGGGTAAATATAGATTGGAGCAGATGGGGGACGTGGAAGGTTTGTGCAAGGTATTCACAGAAGAAATTGGTGCAGCATGTGAGGTGGTGTGTGGGGTGAAGAGAAGACAAAAGGGGGTTCAGGGAACAGCATGGTGGACTGAAGAGGTGAGAGAGGCTGTGGCACAAAAGAAGAAAGCATATAATGAGTGGATGAGGAACAGGGGCGACGAAGAAGCTGAGAGACGGACGAGAGAGTTATGTGTAGTGAGGAGGAGAGGGGTGAAAAGATTAGTAAGAGAGAGTAAGAAGAGAGTGGATGAGGAATTTGGAAGGAATTTGAGTGCAAAGTGGAGGGAATGTAAGAAAATGTTCTGGAAGGAGGTAAAGAGAGCTAGACAGGGTGCCAGTGAAGTCAGTGGGGGTTTGAAAGATAAAAATGGTAGATTACTAGTGGAGAAGGGAGAAAAAGTAAACAGATGGAGAGAACACTTTAATGAACTGTTGAACATAGAGAATGAAAGTAATGCAAGTATAAGTGGCTGGGGAATGGCAGGGAGAAGGAGGGTTGTGAGAAGAGAGGAAGAAATCACCAGGATGGAAGTGGTGGAAGCAATGAAGAAAGTTAAAATGGGGAAAGCCCCAGGAATTGATGGAGTGTGTGGTGAAATGCTGAAGCATGGGGGAGAGATAGTAATAGAATGGATGTGGAAGGTGTGCAGATTGGCTTGGGAGGAGGGTAGAGTCCC
>JAGKTI010025449.1:0-13971 GCA_018397915.1 Birgus latro
AGAGAGAGAGAGAGAGAGAGAGAGAGAGAGAGAGAGAGAGAGGAAATTAGACATCTTCAAAAACAGATAAAGGAGGAAATCCCAGGGTATGGATCTCCATAGATGAAGAACGGTACGCTAAGAACTCTTCAAAGCACAATTCCACGCACAGAAACCCTGGCTGGGTACAAGTGGGATATTTTGGGAGTCGTGGTGTAGCCTTAGGGTGGTCTGTGTTAAATTCGAATTCACAAAATTAAGCAGTTAGGGTTAAGGTGATGCAAAATACCTTAGGTTACTGCGTTGGGAAGCTTTTATCGGTTTCCTGACCAGTTTTGCTCCACTGATCACTCCAGTGCACAATATTCGGCACAGCATCAAAGGAAACATAACGGACGAGTGTTAAGAGGGGGTTATAATCTGGTGGTAGTAAAAATGGAATACAAAATGGGTCATGGCAGTGGAGTGGCTAACTGATATGAAAGACTGGATAAGAGGTTTCGTAGCGTCCTTCCATTAGCGATTTATTTAGCGCATTACACGCTGACATTTTCTTGTACGTTATTTATATCGTCTTAAGACCGACATGCTTTACATTGGTAACACATAA
Organism: Birgus latro; assembly: GCA_018397915.1. Classification (NCBI taxonomy): domain Eukaryota; kingdom Metazoa; phylum Arthropoda; class Malacostraca; order Decapoda; family Coenobitidae; genus Birgus; species Birgus latro. The sequence goes on from JAGKTI010025449.1 coordinate 590, forward strand.
AAGGATACTGAGGTGCAGCGAGCGTAAAAAGTCGCAAAGAAAGAGATGTTACGAAATCACCAAAGCCACTTAAAAAAAACACACACACACACACACACACACACACTCTTGTCAGATGAATCCTGACACCAGAATAATCCCGCCTGAGCTGAATACTAAACACAAAACACGTTCCTGGAGGTCCATATTCTCGTCGGGTTAGGAAGCTCCCTAACACGTCTTCCTTAACGATTTTTTATTTTATTATATGGGCAGTTAATATCGTCTGACACGCTATATACGCAGTTTCGTGATAGTAGAATGATTTAAGTAACACAGAAGAGAACAGCTGACTGTAATAAGCAAAATAAATCGCTTAGGAAGAGGTGTTAGGAAACTTTCTTAACCGACGAGAATACTAGATTCAGTCTATTCATGCAGGTGGAACAAGTATGCCTTAGGCGTTTATTTGTGGAAGCTGCACATTGATCCCTTCAGTTCCGTAATGTATTTATATCCTATTTCAGGCTTCAGATTTATTCAGTTTAGAAAGGACTGTTTGAACTGGAGGGGTTAGATGGTCTACATTAATATTTCGGATGCTGGGGAAGGGGCGCCTTCACGCGACAGCACCGGAAACTCTGGGAAATGCAAGCTTATGCAATTCTAAGCATAAAATACTCTATAAGTACAGGTATTTAATGTAATGGTTTACAAGTGGTAAAATTTTCAAATCTGACATGTGAATGTGATACGTCGCCGTGTCTTCAGAGGCACATCTTTAAGTAACAAGGGAAGTTCATCTCTGATAAAAATTAACATAGACATCTCCTGTAAGCCTCCCTTCAAAGATATGAGGTCCAATCAGCTGGTTGTCAATCATACCGCAACACACATTAACTGAAAATCGGTGTTGAAAGTTCCGTTCAGCTGTCTCCTTGGGATTTCATTTTGACCACTAATGTGCATTACGAGTATTATGTGATCCACTGCGGGTAAATATGGCTTCATCAGTGTATAAAATGTACTTGCACAGCTGAGGATGATCTGCTAGACAAGTACAGCAATAAAGTCGTTGAGCAGAATCCCCGGGTTGTAGATGCTTACCTTGTTGTATGTGAGTACAGCAGACCTTCCCGCTTTAATGTCCTCCATACCTTCGCTTGTGGAACACTAAGTCGGGATGAAATTCTTCTTGTACTGATGCTAGGGCTGCGGTGTACCATTCCTACTATGCGGCGTACTTCAACTTGCCTCTCCATGTAGACGTGGTAAAACACTTTTGCATCTGGGCTCCTGTTTGGATATTTCCGTCTGTATTCACTTGCTGATGCTTCAGCGTTGCCATTGCAGAACCCATAGATAAAAAAATCATATCTGCATACTCCACGTTTGTAAAAGTGAATGGTATTGTAGCGAAATATGGGTGAAACCGTCGCTACATTAAATAGGCCTACCACACTCGCCAGCACTTGGCGGGAAACTGTCAGCTGAGCTCTGAGTATCAGCGGTATTGCATCTTGCCATGTTTACTCCTTCAATAGTAGATTTATTTGTTACTTTAAAGTGACATACTTTTCTATGTAGAACTATTACTTACCTGACGACTAATGAAAGAAGAGTTTCATTCAGAACGAGGAAAACGTGCAAAATTTAAAAGAAAATTGAGTAACCTGGCACACAGCAAGACCGCCACCAGCCTGGCCGCCTCACATTCACATGTCAGATTTGAAAATTTCACCACTTGTAAACCATTACATTAAATACCTATACTTATAGAGTATTTAATGCTTAGAATTGCATAAGCTTGCATTTCCCAGAGTTTCCGGAGAAACTCGTGAATCACCCTGTATAAACGTCCCTCAACGTCCTCCCTATGCCCCTCAAGGAGTATGGTGCCCTGAAGAGGAGCAACTTCAGCCTGCTATCCACCGAGTTCACGTTCAGATGGGCCAAGGACCACAACGCAGACATGTTACGCAAGTGTCAATGATAAAAAACAAAGATTCATTCATCACTCAGTCTGGTTTTGCCTCACTAAGGCCGTAGAGGTCCCAGGCTAGGGTACTAAGTTGAGACATTTAAGGCGACGGCCACCAGTTTCATTTAGAGCAATAAATCCCAAACCTACTCCTGGAAATGAACCTCGCTGTTCATCTGCCAGTTGGAGCGGCTTAATCCATTAGTCCGCCAGGCTTCCAAACACAGCATAAAAACTAAACATCCATTATCGAGTCTTTTTTTTTTTTCCCCCATCAGCAGCGTAGAAGTCTGGGAATAGGTTACTCAGTCCCGAAATTTAAGATGAGGATGACCAGCCTTACTCATCCCTGAGTGGCATAATGCTAACAATAAACCCTAACCAACCCTGAGATGTAAACCCTTACAGGTTCAATCCAGATGGAGCGCCTTAATCCCTAAACCACCAGATGTCACTTGGTTATATGGTTACCACCCAGCGTAGTAAATGGCTTTCTGGTTCACAAGATTTCATTAGGCTTGACAGTCAGTGCAGTCACCGAGGAAGAGATGCCCAGGAGTCCCCTAAGCCTACATGAATACAAGGGACATTGACCAAAGACAGATCGAGAATAGATGGCCGAATTTAGACCACAACAGAAATATATGGGAGGATTTATACTCAATTTAGTTTTTTGTGTCTGTGGAAGATAGATGGGTCTTGTGGTGCTGAGAGAGAAAGAGAGAGAGAGAGAGAATCTACTTATTTTTCCTTTTATAAACCTGTCACATCTATTAAATTCATTCTGCATCTGCTTCATATTTTGGAATCACAGAGCATCTGGATCAATGCCTTGCTCCTCTGTAACTCAGATCATGTATTAAGTTGGATGATAAACATATAATCAGTAATATGATGCCTGCTAGCCTATAGTTCTTTCACTTTAACTTGGTTCAGATTTTTGTTCTTTTGCAGCATATTTCATATAACTCAATGGCAGGAAAAGACAATGTAGCAGTTTTGCATCCTTCCCACTGCTCTTCATGATTTGTGTCAGTTTCTAGCATTAATATACTGTACTGTTATGACAACACTCAAAATAGGGGGATGGCAATTTTAGACCAAGTTAAAGTATGAAGAGTATAGTAAATCAAGGCATTCCAATCAGGTGTGGTCCACAATGATTTATGTCTGAGGGATGGGTGCACTACATTGTCAGATACTGCCACTCAGGGATAAATGACTGTCATTCAACTGTCTGGACTGAGTAGCCAACCCCTGCAGCTCTCTACTTAACAGGGCAATAAGAATGCATGATGGATGGAATGTCATTGATCTGGTGGCTTGTTAAAGATAGTCAGCCTGTTAAATCCTAAAGTATTTCAGTTGCAAAGGCTATCACCATTTGGGATTAGTTAAAAAAAAATCTTGGAATATCATCAGGACAGTACTATAAATTGGTATAAATATGTATGAAGTGCATTTATAAAGGAAAATACCCCCCAAATATATGTATATGGTTAGGCCTATGAAATGCAGCCAGGATTCCAGGCGCTTGAATGGTGTGTGAAGTGTCTAGCTTATTTAACTTGGCATGATGTTGATAGGTTTCCCTTTTCTGTGCTTTCTCGTAACACATCTTTATGTGGGTGAAAATAATAGACCAGAATGAAAATGGTGTTAACAAAAACCAAAGCAGCGAAACAAATATTTTACTTTGGTTACATAAGCCATTTGGCCTCTTTCTACAAATATCAACAACAATAACAACAACCAACATTGTGGGATATAACTGATGTGAACAGAACCCTACATAACACTGCCGGCCGTGTAACCAGCTGGAGGCAGTGTTGACATTGCTCGGAACACAGTGTATGCATCATGGTTAATCCCTTCAATCTGATGATGTATTTTCAGTTCTGTTCTTGCCATCTCCGGACAGCTTTGGTGAAATTTTTTGAACTGAAGAGGTTAGGGGATTATTCACCTGAGCTAGACCTAAACAGATCATATAGCCCTGCTAGGGTTACAGGAGACACCTACCCTCCCCTGCAAAGGCAGCTACCCAGGCGGTGCATGAATTCTCGACCTCGTGATCTCGAGTCCAATGCTCTACCACTTAGCCACCCTGCTCCCAACTGAAGAGGTTAGATACAGCCTTCAGTTACTCCTTCACTACAAGAAGTCTCCCAAAAGGTAAATACAATTGCCTGGAGACAGCAAGAACATGTGACAACAAAGAATACGTAATAGAATCCAAGTGGTTAAGACTCTGGGCTCAAGGGGCACAACATGAGCAAAGACCACATCCAGGCATCATCCCACTGAACAGTACTGGAGAGGGATGCCTTCATGTGGTGGCACTAGTATAACTGGGATGGCAGGTTACACGAATTCCCCTCGCCTCACTCCCTATCCTCCAAAAAAAGGCAGATGATGGACTACATGAAAAGGGTAAATTTTAGCAAGCAGCCCACCAGGTTCATGTCCTGCAGCCACAACAATAACATCAACCCACTGAGTCTGGGGACATCCTTTTCATATTATTCTTGCTATCTGATGCTTTTATTCACTTGTAAACTCTCTGAAGTGCAGGAGTGAGCTATAACTTCCATGGTAGTAGCAGTGGTAGCTGTAGTCCTAGGTTCATCTAAAATGTGAACCCAGTGAACTTTAGGCTGAAGCTGCCCTCCTCTTGCAGTTCACCATCCTTCTTTTGGGGGGACAGGGAGAGAGGTGAGGGATGTTTGTATAACCAGGAAGAGCAGCCATTCAGTTATAATGAGGCCACCTCGTGAAGGTATCCCTCTCCAGAACCTATTGCTTTCATTAGCCCCTTCAGTATGAGAGGCCTTTCATAAGTTGAATAAAATTGCTTGGTAGCAGTATGAATATACTAACAAGGACATTACCACAACTGAAAGGGTTGACCTGTGATTCTATATGCAAGGAAAAATGCAACCAGAGGAAATGCACATTCTGCTCTGGAATTCTGTCCTGTGGAATAAAGAACTAATCACACATTATTTGTGCACTTCAAGCCAGGATTCTCCATTGATGTCACTGTAGTTCTCCTTCCTCACACCTCTGACAACAATTCAACTTGTACAAAATGATATGTGCCTCCAGCAATTCCTGCAGGAGGCTGGCACGGCCAGAGAACATATGAGGAGCAAGAGGGCAAACTGATTGTCAAGTGGGCAATGTACACTAAGTACACTCATGAGCCATAGCGTGTGCTCACCCTCGCATCCTATCCCTAGATAAAGGAAGCTGTTGCCTGAGTTTCATAAAAGTGAAGAGCTATCATCCAGGGCCAATGTGGTAGTCTAAACCACTGGCAGACTTAAATTACATGAGTAACATTGTGATCTTGACTTGTTGCTCAAGTAGTCTACCAAAGCTTCAAACTATTGCCTAAACACCAAAGACTTGTGTTTGGTGTGAAGCCCTAGCTATAATTTCCCATCACCTAGTGGCAAGGGTAGAGGGTGGGCAGAGACTATGGTCCACAACTATACAAGCCTTAAAATGCATGAAGACATAAAATATATTGAATAATCTGTTTTCAAGAAATTCACACAGCATTAAGTTACTAATCATAATAAAACCTTCACAATCATGGCTGCAATGCACAATAATAATAATAATAATTCTATTAAACAAATGCTTCAGTGTTTAATCATAACAAGAGTTTGGACATCTTAGCACTAGGGTGATCACATGTTCTTTTATGGCACAATGCTAAACCCAGGATTGGGACGGACTTTTCGTACATTGACCCCTGCCTGTTAACTGTCTTGTGCCTGTCAACTGTAATAAGGCATGGTCCTGCATTTATCAAGGTGCTCTATCTCTTAACCCCTTGAATTAAATGATGTAGTACTTAGTTTATTCTTACTACTTCCTGACAACTGCATTCAAGCTGGGAAAGGTCTTTCTTACTGGAGGGATTAATAAAGGATACATCTTACCATCCAGTTCAAAAGATCCGTCCCAAATTGTGAAAGGCCAGTGAAAGTAGAAAGAATAAAACAAAATGATATTCAGGCTCAAGGGGTCAACTGTCATCTTGTTCTTCCTCTTATTTTTTATATTTTCCAATAACTTCTGTGTCATCCTTACTGATAGGTGTTATATTTCCTGCCATGTTTTGCTGTCAACTGTCACTGTATGAGTTAACTGTGATGTCAACCTTCCTCTCAACACTTTCATGTCATTCTGCCAAAATGCTTGTCAGGTTATGCTGCATTTCACACAGTGTTAATCTCACTGTCAACTATTATGACAATATGCAATTCCAAGTCATGTTTTCATACTTATGAACTGTCATATCATCCTTTCTGTCAAGTGCAGTGTGACCTTATTTATTAAAAATCATGCAGCATGCTACTCTACAAGATATCTGATCAATTTTTATGTGTGTTACTGCAGGACCACATCATCAAACCACACAACCACATATTCAAAGTCCTTCACTTCACCCACACTTCCATACCCTACCACCTCAGGAGATGTAGTCTTGCTGATTAGTCCTTCCATTCCTGTGACCTATCTTCTTTCTTTACTCTTGCTGTTCACAGACAATTCTGTCCAGCTTAGAAAGCTTTCAAACTGCAGGAGTTAAGTATAGCCTCCATCATCTTTTTCACATGGAGCCAGTAACTGGATGGAGAGACGTGACTGCAGCATCTGTGCAGGAACCAAACTTTCATCCTTTTCCTCATATCTCACTATGATGAGGCACTGTCTGCCAAAGGGGAGCATTAGTTCACTGCACAGGATGGCCTTGCAGGGGCAGTTGTTTACCTGTGGTTGATAGGTCTGCTTGGCCAAAATTGCATGGGTTAGTCAACAACAATTACAGGGGCACTCTCCTAAACTGAATAAAATCATCTGAGGGCAGCAAGAAAGAAACAAAAAGTATGTCATCATACTGAAGGGGTCAAGAAAACTCCCCAGCACCTCTTCCTTAGCCAGTTTATTTCTGTCTGTGGTGAAAGCCAATTCTAAATTACCCTTCTGAGGGCTTCAAAAAACCTGAGAAGCAGGAAGACCCAAGGCTACCTCAGTTCACACCATTTAAGCCACTGGAGACCAATGTACGTCACTTGGCAAAATAACTTGACAAATGCCTCTGGCCCCTTCTTGGATTTGAACTGCAGTGGGTTACTGGCTCTCCTACTACCTGAGACCTTTATCAATCATGCCACTGAGAAGCCTCATAAATAGCCAACATAATAAATAGGTGCAATATGAAAAATAAATCATTAAGAAAGAGGTGCCAGAAAGCTTCATAAGCCAATGAAAATACACCTTCAGGATTGAGGACATATGAAAATTCCACCATATCAAAGTACAGCAATCAGTTATATGGAATATTTCTTCCACAACTGTCCAACCAGCACTGTGCTTTCTAACTTTATAAACTGCATATTTCATCCCTGTACAAGTTAAAGCCAAGCTGGTACCATACTGTACATAAACATTGGAAATATATTCACTGGTACAAACAGCACTCCTCCTCATGTATTATTGTAATAGTGTAAAGCTTTATCTTGTGTTGTCATACTGGTGGATTCTGCATACAAGTATTCTGGCTTCAGCTCAACAAATGTTCATTATCATAAAAATATAATAAATCTACATTAAACATAATTACTAAGTTAACATAAATCACATACTGTACAGGTACAGTCTACACACAAAACAGACAGCACTACCATATACTGTACATCACAGCTGTAAACAGATGGTCAACATGTGAGTTACAAATATAAATGTACATTACATGTACAGTGTACAGAACTACAGTACAGTACACACTGCTGACAGACCAGCATGGCATTCCATAAGCCACTTAATTAACTGTTCACAACTAAAGAACAACAACTAAATACTTGAGTCTTTTATATACAACATAAGTAACGATACACTGTGTACAGCACAGCAATCTTATGGTTACCAATCAAAACTCATCTTAAACATAAATACATTAGAAAACCTGTCCCTATAAAATGCCACATACAGTACTACAGTATAATTCCTCATCCCATATCTCACCACAGAGATACCTTTGAACTATTCAGTACCACAGTGCTTGAAACATTGTAATTTCTTGCATTCTGGTGTTTCTGTTAAGGAATACCCAAGTATTTAGCCAATGGCTAGTTTGGTGAATCCTAAACCACAACAGCAGAGTCATAATAAGCAACCTATACACATTTCAATGAAGCTTTGGAACTGTTTTGACATTTGCATACATACATAATGTGAGTGTCATTTCTGCTCAATAAAAGCCACTTTACAATTACTGTATATACTGAACTAATATAATGATGAATAAATATGAACAATCTAACACAAAACACATGTGATAAAGCTGATAAAATGGTTAATACAGAATGTAATGGAAAACCCACATTATAACAACACAATTACCCATTTAAAAAAAAAGCAGCATGCACCTGTACACTCACAGTACTCAGATGCTGCATCCTTGATACTGTCTTATTCCATTAAGCACAACACCCGAGGACCGGCCTCAATAAAGAATGCAGTCAATGGTATCATTCTTTGGTCAACAATGCAAAATTTGGTTCATGACAACAGAGAAGCAGGCCACACATCCTTCCCCATCCAGCACTAATGTACCATCAACAATGAAAATCCTGTGTTGTTGCCTCTCCTACTTTTTTCATCTTCAACTTTGAATTTAGTCTCTTGGATTTCTGGTCAATGATACAGATAGCACTGACCTCAAGCTTTACAAAGTCATCAGTGTCACGTGCTATGGATTCATCAGACTTATTATCAAAGTCTATGAAGAATGAAGCAGGAGAGACATCAGAAGTTTCGTTGCCAACCATATCTCACCAGTCACACTTGATTTTTAAAAAGCCAATCCCATTTCACGCCATGTGGAGAAGAGGGTGCCTGAGGCTAAACTAGTACGACCCATTTCACTTAAGGGCAGATGACTGGCCTATTCCCTGTGGTGGCATTACATGAAAAAAAATTAAATAAAAAAAAATAATAAAATAAATCCACTCACCTCTTGGGGATCAAACCCATGGAAGGCTATCGCTCCAACTGGGGTGTTCTGACCACCAGACCACCAGGCACCAATATTAGCCATACATACAGCTTTATTTGGTTATGAAGTACACCACAGCACTGTCTATAAATTTATGACATTTGATTATAAAACCAAATATGAGACATTCTACAGACACTGACAATATATGACAATTCAACATTCAGTACAGGTTATATATTTCCACTCATGTTGCAATCCCTTAACCCTTTTACACTGGTGATTTATTTTCTAGTTTATTCTTACAGCTACAATGCAATTTCACTTAGTTTAGCATAGCACCCTGATAGTGCAGGGAAAACTCCTCTCATTCAAAAGTCTTTTAAACTGAATTTAATTGTCTGAAGGCTATAAAAATAAATAAAAATATACATCACCATATTCTAGGGGTCAAAAACTGCCCATTTTCCATGAGACATTTGAGACATCATTCTTACACACCCACACAACATCAAACAGGAACTAAACAGTCAAGTCACTGATACACATAAACTAAAACACAAAGACATAAAAACACTAAACTAACCCACTCTGCCAGCTAGGGGTATTGTGGTTATCACTGGAACATAAATACACCTTGAACAGTACAATCACCAGCAAAAGTTTACTGACATTCCCATGCCATATGTGTTTCTCATTCCTTCCCAGACATCAGAGAGTAACTTTCAGTCTTGCACTCTTCTCGTTCCTCCTCAAACTTCAAAGTAACCTGTCTTATATGCTTCTCATATTCCTCTCCAAACATCAGAGTAACCTTGTCTTATACTCTTCTTGTTCCTTTCCAAACATTAGAGTAGCATTCTCTCTCACTCCTCCTCAAACACCAGAAAAACCTTGTCTCATGCTCTTCTCATTCCTCTCCAAATACCAGAATAATCTTGAATCTTACTCTCTTCTTGTTCCTCCACATTCATCACAGTAACCTACTCTCTTGTACTCCTCCCATTCCTTTCCAAACATTAGTGTAACCTTCTGTCTTTGACTCCTCTTGTTCCTTCCCAAACATCAAAGAATAATTTGATTCATAATCTTCTCATTCTTCCTCAAACAGTAACCTGTCTCATACTCCTCTCACACTCTTCTGCTGTGTGCTTCATACTGATACTGTAATGCTAAAAATGAGAGTCAGTCCCACACTACTTCCTTGAGGTGTGGAAGCCTATGCCTAGTTTGCCATACTCCAGTACAGTATATATAAGGGTAGATGATCAGCCTACTTCTCTTGATGTATCACATGACTGATGTACCTCCAGTCACCTCTTAAGCATAATGATAATAATAATAATCATCAAGACCCCCTCTCCCACTTGGACACTATAATCACTCAACTGGCAGGTGTGTCATATACTGACACCACAAAAATATTTTACGTAACACCCTCCATCACCATAGCTGGCAGGGAAGCATCAGCAAGCTTTTAATCCTGACAGTGCATGCTTCAGGTGGACTATCTAAAAGCTCTACTTACAGTGCATGGTTCACCAATAGAAGTTATCAGCTTCTTATTTTAAAGCAAAATATTCTGTAGTAGTACAGTACTGTATTACAAAATGCAATACTGTAAGGACTATACTAAAAGTCCCAGTTATGGTGGGTCCCTAAGCAGCAATTTGTGTGACATCTAAGTTGTCTCACCAGTTACTTAGCAACAAACATCATCATGAATCCAACAAGGGGGAGACTTGAGACAATGCCGGCAGGTCATCTCACACAACAGTGAAGTCCTCACTATCACTCAAACTGTCCAGAAATATCAAAGCAAGATGAACATGCCTGATTCATGGCAAACTATAGTTCTCCCACCACAATCTAGCCCAAATTCTCAACCTTTTACAGCTTACTTCATGTAGCTCAGAGGCAGAAATGCAGTGGTATGGCACTACATCATTTACATGACACATCTCCATGGGTAGAATAATAAAATTTTAGGCCAAGTTACAGCAAAAAGAATATAGTTTCAATGAGGCCAATGAGGAAGCTATTCCGAGACATCACACTACATACCCAATGCTCTGAGATTCACCCACATAAACCACACAGATGCATTCTTTTAGACTGGGGATATGGGGACTTTCTGTGTGGTGGTGAGCTAGGCCCTTATTCTAATCAGCTTCAGAAGATTTGTAACATTTTATTTTCCTTTCTGATTTACTTCACACACTGCACAACTAAACTACTCTCTTGTATGTTAGTTTAATCTTTCCAGCCCATTAACACCTTTTCAGTGATATATCTTTCCTGGTAAATGAAGACATATCTTACATCCTGTACCCAACTACTCACTTGTATTTGATGGTAGGTGGTAGTGACCATCATCCACTCACTCAATGTAGTGCTGCCTATTTCTTCCTTCACCTTTATCATTCTTTTTTTGTGTTTGCCTTCCTCCTTTCCTATTTCTCCCATCCTTCTTGTCACTTTTTATAAATGGTACTCTCTACTTTTCACTTCAGGTGGTTCTACACTGAGTGACAAGCCTAATGGTTCCCTGTAACCCAAGAAATCATTTACAATGGTGAGTGCTAACCATATAACCAAATGACAGGGAGATGTGGAGCCTATTGTGGTGCTCATTTACTGGGTGGAGAGATGCAAATGTGACATCCATTTGAGATACAAATCGCTACACTCTTCCCTGCACCGCAAAGGGACATTCGTTCACTGCACAGGATGGCTTTGAAAGGGTGTTTGCTTGCCTGCAGCCGATAAGTCTGCTCAGCCAGACAGAGCAGAGTTACTCACCAACAACAACTATCTTATATGTTAGTTAGATCTATTTGGTATCCAACACCTTTTTTTCTTTCAATGACCCATCTTACATATTGCATCCTCCTACTTTCTTGTATCAATTAGGTCTTTCCAGTATCAACAGAGACTACATATACAGTATAAAAGGGGAATATTAATGTGCTGTATAGAGAAATAAACTGATGAGGAGGAGGTACCTGTAGAATACAGCCTCTTAAGCTGAAGAGAAAGGGCTTCTAGTCTTAATATGCCTACAAAGAATACAGTGAAGGTGTAGAATGGAATGTGACTTGGCCTGTTCAGTAGTGATGTCTTTTTGTTACTTCATTCTTGCTTCTGTCTGATCATTTATTTTAGGTTTGTGTTTACTGACTGATTTTAACCAGAAAATTGCCTGGAAGCATAACAACACTCAACCTCATAGAGATCTCTCATAGTGGTTGCAGTAGTAGCTGCAACCCCAGGCTCATCTGAGCATGAACCTAGTGGATTGCAGGCTGAAGCTGCTCCTCTCCTGCAGTCCACCAAACCTCTTTCCAGGGACAGGAAGGGAGGTGATGTTTGTATAGTTAGGTATAGGAGTTCCTCAAGTACACCAGTGCTATCACATGAAGGCATTCCTCTCCAGCCTAGTGAAAGGGGTTAATGGAGATGTCTTGGGGACTGTTAATGGAGACTGATACTGATCTATTTACTACAAGAGATCTCCTAATGCTGAATAAAATTATCTGATGTTAAAAAGAGTGAAATAAAATAGACACCACTAAACTGAAGGGGTTTAATAAATACCTTAGTCATCTATCATAATCTTAATATCACTGGCTTAATGATGGCACTTGAGCTGCTTTGACATCTTTTATACACACTCAAATTAGAGCCTCTCTACGGAAAATCATCCCATCAGTCTGAGAACATCATTTCTATTTTATTCTTGCTACCTTAGACGATTTGTTAAGCTTTGGAGAGACCATCAATAATGATGTTAGAAAACACTCCATTAATCCCTTCACACTCAAATGTCTCTCCTTAAGCTGAATAAGCTCATCTGCAGGTAACAAAAATGATGTAAAATGTCATCAAGCTTAATGGGGAAAGCCTTGGTAAATTAAGAAACAATTAGGTTAACTGTAAAGGTGATAAAATTTGCAACTGAAATGCCCATGAAAAAATAAATGTGTAATACAGCACAGGCTTGAAGTTCAAGGAAGAAAATGCATGTCACATATGTAATCATATAATCAAAGATAGATTGGAGTGCTTGGCTGAAATGACTGTGGTAACATCAACTAATTTTAGGGCTGGAGGGAAGAAAGCAAGGAGTACGAGTACTATAAAGCTGTGCCATGAGAGAGAGGGCACAGATACTATCAACAGCAACAGCTTGCTGACAATTCCTTGCAAGTATTGCATTCCATATTTTTCATTCGTCCATAAATGTCAGAGGGTATCCTACCTTCTCATATTCTGTTGCTGTGTGCTTCATGCTGTTATCACAGAGTAACTTTTCACTGTAACATTTACAGTCATACCTAGCAGGGAAGAGTCACCAAACTTTTAACTGGACTGTGATAGTATATTACATGAGCTTCAAGTAACTAA
>JAGKTI010025450.1:0-13971 GCA_018397915.1 Birgus latro
CCTAGAATGGAGATTTCAGAGAAAGGAGAAATGGATAGAATGTGTTCCATCGTAGAAGTAAGATAGTCAAAGAATTTTTGATAGTCGGTAGAATTAGGAGATAAGTAAACAGCACATATATATTTAGTCAGAGAATGACAGGAGAGCCGAAGCCAGAGAGTAGAGAATTCAGAAGAATCAAGTTCAGGAACATGAGAGCAAGATAGACTGTTGCGTACATATACACAACAGCCACCTTTGGCTTTGAAATGAGAATAGAGAAAGTAGGAGGATACAGAAAAGGGTTTGCTGTCAGTTGTCTCAGACAGCTGAGTCTCAGAAAGAAAGAGAAGGTGAGGTTTAGAGGAGAAGAGGTGGTGCTCAACAGAGCGAAAGTTAGAGGAAAGGCCGCGAATGTTACAGAAATGAAGAAGGAGTGAGTCAGACAGTGGTTCCAGGCAGCTCCAAGAGTCATCACCGGGAGAGGGGCGGATGGTGGGGGCATTTATGCCCCCCCCCTGGGGACTCCGAGGCACGGTTATCATTAGCCTTTTTTTTGGATTTTTTGAAAAGGAAATGTAGTGTGTAGCGTGTATGTAGTTTGGTGTTGACAGTTAGAGAAACTTGTATTGGAGAGCATGCTGGTCTACTCTCTGTGTTACCGAGACACTGAAAAAGTTCAGCAAAGGGGGATGGTCAGGAACAAGTCCTGAGGGCTGATGAAACGGGAGCTCCAGCTCTTCCTGTCAACAGCTTTCCATCCTCCTTGGAAGTACTCCCCTGCTCGATATGTTTATTTATATGTTTATATATATATTGTATATACAGACTGCACAAAAGAAACTGGCTTCTCTTCCCTACTTACAATGCACGCCATTCTGTTAGCTCAATATCAATCTGCTGACATATGGCCTCCCTCTAGGCTTGCTCCAAGTAAATGCTGTGTTTAAGCTTGACTCAGTCATCCACTAGCTGAGCTATGGGATAGTATTGCAGGTTTCACTCCTAGCCGCGACATATGACCCTGGTAGTTTGCTCCACCACATTTTAATTATATTCAGTCAATCAATATTCGCTCCTACCCAGAACCCTCGGATATTGCTTCCTGCTGTATTTGATGTTATTGTGTGCACTCTAGTGATTAGATATGGGTGATACAGATCTAACTGATGGGGAAGAGGCTTGTATTCATGCCAGGAAGCAGGAGAACACCCTTACCAAAGAAACAGCACAGTGAACCGGATGATCAGAATACAGTAGTCAGTAAGGAAAGTGCCCTTGGCCTCTCACCAAATGTTATCCCGCCAAGATAACCTCGTCTAGGATGACACACAAGACAGCGAAGACAACAGACAATCTCATAAGGTGTAAGATGCTTCAGACTGTTGATATTATGGCTGTACATCTCAAAATTAATCATTCCAAGTTCCTGCAAGATGTTTCTCTCCGTGCCATCCAACACTGCCTCCAGAAGGACTTGAACCTGTCATCATGCCTGCCAGCCAAGAAACCACTTCTGACTGAAGAAACGCACCAGAAATGCCTTGACTTTGCAAGAAAATACAAAGATTGGATCTTAGAAGACCGGAGGAAGACAGTGTTCCCTACTGGGAGTACAGTATCGTTTATGTGTTTTCATCCTTATATTAGGTGAATTAGGAGGCCTTGCAACATCAGTCAAGCATGGTGGTAGTGTAATGGTGTGGGGTTATTGTAGTTGGGAAGTGGGGAGGGGAAGCCTCTGCTTCCTTCCTAAAGGCATGGCGATGAATGCTGGCTGGTATATGCAGGTGCAGGGCAACCATCTCCTGCAGTTTTATGACATTCATGGTTCAACACATTTTATGCAAGACTCTGATCCATGTCACAAGGCAAAAAGGGTTATGAAATTCCTCTCATCATGATACTGATGTGCTGGATTGGCCAGGTATCTCTCTGGATTTGAATTCCATTGAAAATGCATATGAAGGGCAGGCTTACGACATACAAGACCTTGTCAACACTTCGCCTTGTGGATGAAATTTGCAACATGTGGGTCAAAGAGATGAATACTTTGAGGAGGGGGATTAGTGTCCTAGCTCAACAGGTTAGCTATCTATTTTTTTAGAGCCTAAGGTCAGATACTTTCTGAGCAGACCTCACAGAATTCATCTCACCCATGTAATGTTATACTGCACCACTCCCACCACAAAGAAACAGTAAATGAATAACTACCAAACACTAACATAAACTACCTCAACATCCCTCCTTCTCCTCCACCTGACATTACACGTTGGACATATACACAAAGACATTGCCTCCTCAACCATCCAGAACCCCCATCCAAGCAGCATCCTTCATGAACGACCAACAAGACATTCATCCCTCAGAAATCACTCTTCCCTGAGAGACATGAGTGCACCTGGCCAGAATATAATGCAGCTATCATCCTTCCCTGCTTCAGTATCAACACAAAATACAAACAGTCCACTACACCCTCAATATAGTGCAGTCCCCACACCACAGTACACTCATGTCATGCCCTTTACTTTCATAACAGATAATCCCTCAACATAACTTCAGCAAAAGATATGTGGGACAGCCTGGCTGAAGTGGCCAATTTCTTACGGTCCACTGGGTTAACATCCAGTTGAACCTGGGGCCACAACAACAACAGAATTAACACCCATTCTTTAGTTCAAGTGGTTTATGATTCACAAAGTTGTTTTGCAGTCTGAAATGAATGCTTCTACTGGTAACCATACTAGTAAGTAATCTAAAGCATATCTTACTTAATCTAGCATTTAGCATGCACACATTATCATCTTTAAGTGAGGATGGACTGTACTGGTAAGACTTGCACTAAATTTACTGTTTAATGACAGGATCCAGAAGCTGTGCTTGCCTCATTCCGTAAGGAGTGGCAGCGTGAGCTGGAAGGAGCCCCAGCCCAGAAAGGGGTGTCTCACTTATCTCTAAGATCATCACCCTTGAGAGAGACTCCACTGGTAACTCTTACTGCATCTAAAGGCAGCCCCAGGAACCAGGAACCAGACAGTCAAGGAAATACCAGCATCAGTAAGAACAGCAACACTGTTGTTGGGGATGGTTGCTCCTACAGTGGGGGCAGTCTTGGTAATGCACCTAGAATGGAAGATGATGTAAAACCTGATATAGTGAATAAGGTAATATTACATTGATGAATATTAAGTTCTTATATCTTTGATGGGCTATTGGTACTAAAGATCTTTGAATTCTAAATGTTAGGAAGTAACATGAATCTCCCATATACTGATACACTTACATAATAACATACTGTAACACATTATAGCCCCGGGCTCCTACGCTTCTCATGGGGCAGTGTAGGATTGGATGAATGAATGAATGAAAACACATTATCTTGACATCACTCTAGAACATAACATTTATGTATACATTACTTATACATATTTGTAGGCCTTAGCCATGCATGCATGTGTAAGTCTCTTTTACGTGTGTTGATAACAAACAATGATATTGGGGGCCTTGTAGCCCCAGCACCACCAGTAAGTTCTCTGAACCAGCTTTTTGATAGCCACATACAGGTTGACATTCAAAAATCCGGCCATCGAAAATCCGGTTCCTTCAGATTTCCAGCATGGATTTTGGAGCGCATTTTCAAATTTACCGTGTTGGCGCGCCACTGTTTTCTGGAGGCGCCGTTTATGTTTTGATGGCGCTGTACTCCAGAATCAGCTGTTGGGTCTCGCTTGCACCTGCTAATAGACATTCCTGGTCATTCCTTTTCATTTTATCATTTATTTGCTGCTGTATAGCCCCATTATGGATTCAGCAAAGAAAAGAGGGGGCGTAAAACGTAAACATCGTGCGTTGTCGATTGCAGAGAAAGTGGAAATGCTAAAAAAACTTAATAGCGGCTTGTCTGTGCGAACCATTTGTGGAACATACGACATTAAAATTCTGTAGAACTATTTTATTTAGTTAGTGAACATTAAAATTTCATTTGCTTTTCATTTAGTGTTTAATTTTCTTTCTTTAAAGGACTGTACAGGTAGTAATTTTCTGTTAAATATATACAGCATATATATCCATAAAAAATCCGGCATTTTCGAAAATCCGGCACTCCTCAGGTCCCGAGGTTGCCGGATTTTTTAATGTCAACCTGTACCTGCACACTTATCAACCTATACCAGGGTTTGAATTTGGAGCATTTTCTTCTCCTCTTCTAGCTCCCATGCTCAGAAGTCCAGCCTACCCTAGGGCATAGATTTAATTTGTACAGAAAAGATGTGTATGCCTTGGAATATCGGCCTTTGACATTGTAGATGTGGTTGGGTACCCCAGTCTGGAAGTGTTGTGCAGGCCTTTGGTCCAGTGCCACTCCCATGGTAGAACCCCACAGAGATAGTGGTCACTGTCCACCTCTTGCCTGTTAAGTATATTGATAATGACATTGACTTGCATTCTTTTTATCAGAACTTGGTAACTCTCAGTATTACTACAGGTTGGGTTACAACTTGTGATGGAACATATAGTTCACCCATCTTCTTGAAAATTTAAGATTTTCACAGTGGGTGTCTGTTTAAAATTAAACAGCTACAGTTTAAAACCAGAAATGTTACACCTGAAAATTCTGGAATGGTTTAGTTAATTTTCGTGATATAAAATCAGCAAATGAGCAGTCAAATGTGTATTCATGTAAATATTTTTCATTTTTTTGGTGATATTTGTCAATCCTGTGACAACTCTGACATTCCTTATTAAATTCAGGGTGGGGATCGTAATGAAATGTCTCTCATATTTTGGGTAGCTTATTTAAGTCTTAGTTTCAGTTATTCATTGTTAGAGAGCTGTATCACCTATGGAAGTATCGACAGAGAACAGAAGTAAAAGTTTGTATTGGTTAAATGAGTGGGAAATGTTGAAAAACATAGTTTTATTGCAGGCCACAGAGTTGTTCAACAAGGCTGTGGAACTGGAGCAGAGTCGGCGGCTGTATGAAGCCATTCAGTTCTACCGACGTGCTATGACTCTCGTCCCTGACATTGAGTTTAGGGTCCACCGTCAGAATGTCCTCGACCCCAGTGAAGGTTAGCCACCCTTCTTATCGAGAAAATAAAGTTTAATTCACAAAATCTGAAATGGTTGGGATATGAAGTCTTGAAAATTTCAGTTTTTCAGAAAACAGGAATCATTCATCATTGACAAATTTTTTGTTTCGTACGAGCAGCATCTGTTCCATTATCATTTACCTTAATAAATACTCCATACCTTGCTCTTCCACCAGACATGTTTTTAGGAAGGTAAAACATGTTAATTTCACTAAATATTTCAGCTTAGTAACTTCACAGACCTATGCCATTGACATTCATCTCTTCTTCAAACCTTGTCCCACTGCAACACTTGCCAGGTAAACACTGACAAACAGTTTTATTTAATTTACTTATGGATATACAACGTACAGTAAAGTTTAACCGCCTTCCTGTGGGGGAAGTAAATGTAGCATGTGCGTGAAAGGGGAAATATTCCAGGGAAAGTAAGTGTACCTTCAGGCTTTCGGCACCTTTGTTTCAACTATGTTGGTTCCATTTGTGACTGGAACTGTTGCATCATTCCCTCTCTTAAGTTTTTGTGTCCTGGCAGCCATCCTTATTCACCTAGAAGAGTTTAGAGAGGGGATTTGTGTATGACTGTATGTCTGCTGAATTTTCCCACCGAACTAAGTACAGTAAAAGTTTTAGGGGAGAGTGAAATAGGAAAATACACTTGAATTGAGTGATACAGAGAAATTTATAAAACTGTACAATTGTTTTATAAGTACAGTAACCTCTCTGTTTCCATGTTTGACACATCAGACTGCGCATATGGTACTATTGAGACCCATGTTTTAAGGCTAATTGGTATGGTGAAATTCAGAATTTTTTTCAAAGTTCTCCTTTTGGCCCTCTTGAAAATTTTTGACCATCCCCTGATCAGACCTAACATTCAGTGTAGTAAGTGTACAACCTCTAGGAACATCACTGAGCATAAAAAGGGTTTATTAGAGTGTACAGATAGGTGATCACTTACCATTACAGGGGACAGTAGCCTAATTGTCATACTTCTTAGCAACATCAAGCCATGTGCTAAAGAGCACTGTATTTTTTTTTTTTTTTTTTTTTAAGTGACATGAGAATCTACCAGAACCCATCTCAGCCTCTGCTAGTAGCTGGTGTAGAACAGGTTAAAGCCATTGCACATAAATGAGCACTGTCAGGGTAACAGGAGATGAGGATCACACAGGATAATCAAACAAGCTCATCAGGGGTTAAGATCAGGTGGCTGAGACAGGGGGGGAAAAAGGGAGAGGGAGGAGGATGCAAAGTACGTTCAGCAGCCATGTTTGGTTACCATGTTGACGTATGTCACCATGTGGAACTTTAAAATGTCGGTGCATGGCAGCCCATTTTGAGGGAGAGCTGATTTCTGGAATTTTCCTATGCATATTGTTGTTTTTTCATTGCACATATCAGTTATGGGTAGGGTTTATTTATCCCCTCAAATGGTGTTTAGTGCATACGGAACCTGCACAGATGGCTGGGTTACTGTGTATGTTTATGATTTAACCTTTGTGCAGCAGGTATTATAAGTTGAGCAAAGCAACGGTATGAGACATACATCAAGCTTATTTCAAGAATTTTTTAGTTCAAATACTATTATATGAAATACATTACATTTGTTTCCTCTTATGATGATACTTAGAGACCCATTGTTTTTAGGACACTAGGTCATATAGCAAGGTCAACTTAGTTTGCATCAGATATAGACTGAACAATGTGAAAAAGTTCAGGATAAGGCATGGATGAACTGATTTCATTTTGAGAATAATCAGTCAAAGATGTGGGTCAAAGATCTAGGTTTCATGGTAAGGTTGACATTGAAATACCTGTAGTGGCATCAAATGACAAAATTGTTAGAAGCCTTTTAGAAGCCACACTCTATTCCAGGATTGGCTGGTGAGTTCATGATATGTGGTGTCAAATTATCCCTAGAGCCCACACCCCTTTAGCAAGACTGGATGACAAGGTTGTGTTGGTTGGTGTTAATGTGACCTTTGTATCATATCTTAGCCTCCCTAAGTCCTGGTAACATATATGGCATCAGCAGTAGTCCAGAATGTGAGAGCTAATGCAACAAACATGTCATTGGATAAGTCATGGTTTAAGCCATAATGACAAATAGATGTTATCACACCCAAGGGGTCAATATCACTAGGTCACAGAATTTAGCCATGTTGAATTTATTGAAAATACCTGCTATTTTAGGGAGGGTTAGCTGCATCTCATAGCTTCATTTTTGAAGGGCTTAATAGGATGGATATACAATAGTTAGTACGTATTTAAATTATTTTACTATGAATTGTTTTACTGTACTAAGTTGCTCTTGAATTAAAACCTGTGCATCACATAGTTACTCATGATTTGCTGTGTAGCCATATTGAAATCAGAAATTAGCATTTAGCCATGAAAGAGAACCATCTCTCACCTAAGTTGTATTTTGCTGGCATACATCTGAGGTATTATGTAATTAATAACAGTCAGGTGCTGTAATATGCAAAAATGTTGTGACAGGGTACCGTAGTGGTGGTGGTGGCGGCAGTGGAGGAGTAGAGGGTGAACACAAAGGTAAAGAGGATGATCTCGACCAGGAGGAGCTGCAGGACTTAGTGATGCATTTCCAGATCCTTTTGGCATCATCACCCACTCTGTGTGTGCCTCAGTTTGACCAGGAGGTGAGCAAGCAGCTGACATTACCTTGATTAACCTCAGCTTTTGTAGAGTACTGTACATACCACTTTGCTATAGTATTTCATTGTGAGTGCTGCCAGATGAGTGTGTTCACCTAAGGGAATCCCTGCCTTACAATTGGCAGGATTAACCACTTCACTGTGATGATGTATTTTTTAGTTTATTCAAGTGGTAGGTGGGGGCGCTCATCACCCATTCACTCGATGTACCGGTAGTGCTGCTCTTGGGTGACTGCCCTTCCCTCTTTTCTTCCTTCTTTCCTTCCTTCTTTTTCTGTCTCTCTTTCCTTCTTTCTTTCCTCTTCCATCTGTCAGTAGGTGACTCTACCCTGACACAGACAGAGGGCTGGTACTACAAACCCAAACAGATCATCTTTTCATACTTAATAATCCCCATCAACATACCCATATCCCACACCAAGCCCTCTTCCTCCCATCATCACCAGACATCACCTTCTGCTCCCCAAACCTCACCCCCAGAACATCCTGGAGAGTGGCCAGAACTCTTGGTTTTGACCACCTCCCGAACATCATCACTACCAAAACCAGAATCACGTCAGCTGGCCACAGACACATATACACTAATTATAAGAGAGCCAACTGGGAAGCCTTCACAACTGAAACAGAACAACACTTTGAAACGTTAAACAGTACATCCATCACAAACATTAACACCGCTGTGCACACTTTCAATACAATTATACAAAATGCAGATGAAAGACACCTCCCTAGAAGCAACAGAAAAAGACACAACCCCAACTTCACATCGGAAATTCAAGGCCTCATCAGTCAACGGGACACACTACAACACTCCCCAACACCCCACACACGTGACACCGTACGACAAATACAAGAACTCAACTCTCAGATAAACAGTAAAATATCAGAACAGCAAATACTAAATTGGAATAATTATCTCCAAACACTTGATCACAGAACAAACACCAGCAAACTCTACAAAACACTAAAGAGCATCACACTCTCCAACAGCAGCACTACACAGTCACATGCTGCCATCACAACAACAGACACCATACTTTCAAACAAATAACATGTAAACACTCTCATCGATCACTTTTCACATGTCAGCCATCTAAACCACCATCGCGATGACAACGTATCATCCGACGTAAGAGACACTTCCTCACAGACCCAGACTTCGCATCTTTCACTTGCAACCAGACAAAGCACATCTCGTCAGCAACCTTAACCCCTAAAGTCCTAATTGCATCAATTGATGTGATTTGAGTTTTATGCCAGAATGCATAAGCACATCAATTGAATGGGGCCTGTAAAAAACTGCGGAGTGCTGCCTCTGCTCTGAATATGATGTACATGACTTCAGGCTAATGAGAACTCGCCCCTGAGGTGGCATGAGGAGGGGCACCCCCCCTCTAGGCTGCCTCCATGCCACCCTCTTCTCCACTTCCTCACTCCCTTCTTGTCCCTCATCACCCTCCCACCCCTCCATGCACCTGCAACTCTCCTCCCACCACCACCTGCGCCCTTCCCACTCACTCTTGCCCCTCCTCCCACCCTGCTAGCCTTTCCCTACCCCATCCCTCCTTCCTTGTCCCTCAGTACCCTTCCAACCCCCTACAGACTCCTGAGAGGTATCAGGCCTGATGTACGTAACTGTTTGGTATTACAGTAATCCTTCTATTATTCGAACGCCCATTATTCGGATCCCTCACTATTCGGACATCGTGGGCTGGCTCTCCGCCCCCCCCAAAATTGGAAAAATCCGAAAAAATCTGATTTTTTCCGACCGCGTCAGTTTGAATTTCCCGCTCGCACCAACTAGCTCCCTTCTCGCCAAATCGCCCTCCTACTAGTTCTGTCTCAACTCCTGTGAACAGTGGACGGCTCTCCGATCTTTTGCGGTATTTTCATTCTTGTTTAAATAATCAAAAGTCACAGTGCTAAGGATTAAGTGTAGTTAAACACTGGATTACTGGACATGCTTCAAGAGCAATTATGACCACTGTAAAAACTTTAGAGATGGGGGTAAACAACAATGCTGGACTGTAAGTAAACATTGTCAACTGCTAAATATTTTCCATAATCACTTCTAAATCCTCATTCTCTGGTTACATTTTATTTACTTCATGCTTTGTGTCCCATATTTGAGTGCACAGGCTGTGAAAGAGGTGATTTTCTCAGTGATTACCATGTCGCTTACTTACGTTCACTATCTAGTCAACTGGTTAACATTCTTGCCCCCCACACATCTAAATCATAATTTTTCTGGCTACATTTTATTTACTTCATGCTTTGTGTCCCATATTTGAGTGCACAGGTTGTGAAAAGGTGATTTTCTCAGTAATAATCATGTCTCTTCCTTACGTTCATTATGTAGTCAGCTGGCGAACACCCCTGCTTTACTTACCTCAAAATCATCATTTTGGGGTTAAAATTTGATTAATTCATGCTCTGTGTCAATTACTTATGTGAATGGGGTCTTAATTAAGTGCTATGCATGTCTGGTAGGGAGTTAGGTACTGTAGGTGGTTTTCTGATTTAGGTTAGGTTAGGTTAGGGTCAAGAATGACCGGTGCTGTAGGTGAACAGTGAACACCTTTGCCATACCTAACTCTTTCTGGTAACAGTTTATTTATTTGATGCTTTGTATCCCATATTTTAGTGCATAAGATGTGAGAAATGATGATTTTCATAGTGACTGCCACGTCCGATACTTATTTACACTAAGCTGCCAACTCATGAACATCTATGCCTTACTTACCTCAAAATCATCATTTTTGGGTTAAAATTCAATGAATTCATGCTTTGTGTCCATTATTTAATGCATATGGTGTGAGAAAGGGTGATTTTCATAGTGATTTCCATGTCTGATACTTACTTACACTTGCTGACAAGTTGTGAGCACCTATGCCTTACTCACCTCTAAATCATCATTTTTTGGTTAAAATTCAATTAATTCATGCTTTGTGTGCATTATTTATGTGAAAGGGGACTTAAATAAGTGCTACGCATGTCCGGTAGGGAGGTAGGAAGTTGGTTTTCTGATTTAGGTTAGGTTAGGTTAGGGTCATGAATGACCAGTGCTGGAGCTTCAGGCCCAATATTCGGACAAGACCAGTGTCCGGACATGCCTTTGGCTCTATTATGTCGAATAGTGGAGGGATTACTGTTTTTCTACTTCTTCCTTAATTTACATATAATTACACATCACTCTGTTCATTTCTCACATCGTACCTACCATTTTCCGTACGTACGTAGTTGGTGAATGCTCTATGTTGTACTATATACGATGTATCTTTTTTTTTTTTTTTCATTCTCCCGACAATCTGCCCAGATCAGTACCTCTGATTAGTCTCTGTCTCCCAGCAAACATTTACTCTGGGTAAACACAACTGCTAGCCATTCATGGTCAACTTATCTGCCTGTTTGTTACTTAGTTATAACAGTAAGAGGAGAAATTGGGAAAAAAAAAAAAATGCTCCCCCCCCCGTTTCATATGCATGCATCTATAGCATTGTTCAACTTCCTTGATGGTTATAAACATTTATATATGTCTGTGTTAGTTTTTGAATGACCATGAGGCCTTGTAGGGCTATCCACACACCTGTTTTATCTCCCCACACCTACATACACATCTGTGTTCATTGTTGGTATGACAGATCCTATTGAAATGGAGGGTTTCCACAAGAGAATTTGGTTGTTGCTGAAATTCTTCTCCCTAAGTACCACCAAGGCCTTGTAGGCCTACTCACCACACTAGTTATCTCCCCACACTTACATACACACCTGTTTTCATGGTAGATGTTACAGAACACACTGAAGTGCTTTCTTTTCATGCGAAAAGCTGGTTATTTCCGCTCCCTGTACCTACTTTTCACAGACTACTTTATCTCCCCACAACCTAGTAATCTCCCCCCACCTACATACACCTGATTTCATGGTTGGTGTGACAAAACACTTTGAAATGACCTGTTTCAATAAAAAAAATAAGTAGTTATCAAAATTTTCACGTTTTCGATTGTTTTCGAGGGGTACCTATTACAAACTTTATTGAACTTTGACGTGCGATTGTGCAGTAACCATTAAGCTTACAGGAGTGCGGATTGCATTGTCAGGTGTGTAAATTCTTTCTCTTTAGCCAGAACACAATTAGTTTGCCCATGGTGAAACTCACCAAAACACCTCCGAATTGCGGTTGTGGGAGGTACCCTGCCGGAAATAATTGCGGTCTTTAGGGGTTAAGCACTCATCTGCCTGTGGACCAGACAACATAACATACAACTTAAACACCTTGGACCACAAGGCATAAGCACTCACCAACATATCAAACTACAGCTACCCACACAACACAATACCCAACATCTGGAAGCATGGAATTATCATCACTGTCCCTAAACCCAACAAAGACCCCGCGTTACCTTCCTCACACCGCCCCATTTCACTCCTCTGCACCCCCTCTTAAGTCACTGAACGACTAGTACCAAAACTAGTTACACCTCACACCCCCCTAGCCCCATCACAACATGGTTAAAGGCCACTACACTCCACAAACACTCTTCTTACAGAGAGTTTTTGATGGCATGAATTCAGCTAGGCCACCACACAGAACACTTCTTGTCACACTAGACATTAATAAAGCTTTTGATGCCATCCCCCGCCACAACCTCACAAACAAAAAATTCAACACAAACATGCACAATAACACAAAAAGATGGCTGGCAAACGACTTAGCAGGCAGATGTGCACATGTAACATTTGCCGGTCAGTCCTCGAACATCAAAAACGTCACAAATGGCGTCCCTCAAGGATCTGTTTTGTCCCCTACACTCTTCAACCTATACCTGTATGTACACACCACAGATACACATAGCTTCGTATGCAGACGACATAGCACATGTACACACCAAAACGCAAACACAGCCGCACACATCCTCCAACCGTACTTCGACACACTACAAGAATGGTTCACCACAAACAGGCTCAAAATAGCCCCAGCCAAATCTACAGTGACCTCACAAACTGGACAGAAGAACAAGTCACATTCCACACCTCACCATAAACAACACTCCCCTACCACACACACACAAAATCCTTGGTGTAACATACAATACATCAATGTCATTTAAACAACACATCACAAACATCAAAAATAAATTAACACCAAGACTCAATGCCTTGAGGTCACTTGCCCATACAAAATTTGGACACAACAAAGAAATCACCACCACAGTTCGTTTCGTTTCGTTTCGTTTTTGAAGGCTCCAACATGCTTGCATGTGTCGGCCTTGGTCACCTAATGGCGGCTCTCCACGCTGCTCGATCTCTGGCAGCCTTCCTATTCAGTCCCTTAACCCTTAAGTCACATTGAATGACCTCATCCCATGTCTTTCTCGGTCTACCCCTCCCCCAATATTAACACTTCTCACCCTCTGTACCCAATTATCCTCCCCCATCCTCTCCACATGTCCAAACCACCTCAGCCTACCTCTCCTCATCACAACACCAGTACACTCCAGTCCCATCCTACCTCTCAACTCTTCTATCATAAACCCAGCCCCCCCAGGCCTTGCACGCAGGGACGCACTGCACATCCACCTAATCATTGTCATTTCTGTACGTTTAAACCTGCGAATATCTTCTTCCTTTACTGCCCAGGTCTCACTACCATACAGCATCACACTCCTAACACATGCTGCATACAAAGACCCCTTAGCACGTAAGGAGAGTCCTCTCAATGTCAGGAGAGGCAACAGCTCCCTGAACTTCATCGAACCACTTCTCACTCTAGCAACCGAGCTAACTCCAGCCCCACCTCCGGCACATAACATGTCTCCCAAATAACAAAACTCCTCCACACACTCAGAGACTCACCTGCAAGTTCAACCCTCTCACGCCTACCAATCTCCACCTGCTCTCCCCGACACACCGCACACATGAAATCAGCATTATCTCGCAGTCTACCTCTAATACCATTACATCTCTTGTGCACCCACTTATCACAAACACTGCACAAGATGGAATTACTTCCCACACCCATGTGGTAAACTGCACATGGCCACTCTCCCTCTCCTCTGATTGTACTGCCACCAACCCTAGATATCATCACTTTTGTTTTATCTGCATTTACCCTTAAGCCCTTGTGCCCCATACCATCTCTCCACTTCTTAAATCTTTCCTCAGCCTCCCCTTCATTCTCAGCAATCAACACCAAATCATCAGCATACAACATCTCCCATGGGAGTCCC
>JAGKTI010025452.1:0-2500 GCA_018397915.1 Birgus latro
GGGCTTGGAGAAGGCAGAAAAATGAAACGAATATGGGAGCATAAATTAATTATTTGATTAAGGAAGATGATATAGAAGAGGGCTATAGAATGATAAAGATAAAGGAGGAGTAATGGGATAAAGAAAGACCAGAAAGAAAAGCTAAAGAGAGAAAAGGAGAGGAGCAAAGAACATCGTAAGAAATGGGTTGGGATAAAGAAATTATGGGCAAAAAAGAAAAGATAGGGATGAGGTCAAGTGAACGAAAAACAGTAAACAGGACGATTAAGAAAAATTAATTTTGTGGGAAATATAGTACCAAAAGTGCAAAAAAGGAAATAAAAGAGAATAGGTCTATATGCTATAACTCAGGCGTAGGAAATTTAGAGAACAGAGAGAGAGAGAGAGAGAGAGAGAGAGAGAGAGAGAGAGAGAAAGAGATTTGCATGTGTGTGTGTGTGTGTGTGAGTGTGTGTCCCCATGGGAGCCACATTCTGGTGGGGTGTTGCATACGCCATAAATCTGGTGGATCGTACTAGCGGGGAGAGATCCCCCCCGGACTCAGCAGGAGGACAGGGTTATCCATGCTTGAGTGGCCATCAGTGAGGGGTCAGGCTAAGTGTTCCCATTCCTACTGCCTTGTAGATTACCCTTGGATGTTTTAAGACTATGGGCTGAACAAAAAATCAGTGAGTATAGTCCCACTCATGACAGGGCTTGACAAACAAAGCTCCCAGCAGACTCCTGCAACTCTGGTTAGTAGGTGGTCGTCGTAAATCTTAATACTACCATCACAGGCTGAGAAGGGATAAGTCATATGGTGGTAAGGACTGTGCATCCTCACCATGACACCAAATGTACCCACTGTGCGAGCCCCCTGTTATACCTACACCCCATTTCATCCTTTCACCATAATCAAAAGACCTGTGGCGACAGGTCGTGGATTGGTTGGAAAACGCTAGCTCGAGGCCTGCACATAGGCAGCACTGAACCAGTGGTCACTGGCATGATGGTGCCAGGAGCAGGTCAGCCATTGCATCCAGTGCAACTAAGCAGCCAGAAACAGAGGCCCAACTGCTTACCCCTGACAGGGAAGGGTTTAGAAAAAGTAAACTAACCATACCACCTGGGGAGATAACTGCATCTGCCAAGGCATCCCACATTGCAGTAAAAAAAAAAAAAGAATCCCTCTGACACTTGCTACCTGGTATATACAAACCTTGTTTGATACTGATCAAGACATGACCATGCTGTATGACTGTCTTTATTGTCAATGGACTGAAAAGAAACTAAATTGACTTTGTTTTTTTGTCAATGACTTGCCTCTTAGGAGGGAGCAACCTAACAGAAACCAGTGAAGAATATATCTATTTCTGAAGGGGATACCCAGAGAAAGTAAGCAGACCATGGTATTGGCTTTGCAGTCTGAAGCAACCTGCTACAGAAGATCCAAGAATCAACTGTCGGTATATCAAAGAGGCTGATATCCTGAAGCATATGCAACACTCATCAGTATTTATGCCCCAATGCATGACTTTGAGGACACTGTCAAATATCCGTTCGTGACTCTCTGGATGCCATCATTTGCAAAATACCACGTAATGATAAACATATCCTGCTTGATGATTTCATTGCCAGAGTAGAAAAAGATAATCACCAGTGGCAAGGCATTAAGGACAGCCATGGAGTTGGTAACATGAAGATCAGTGGCCTTAGAATGCTTTCCTTATGTTTTAACACAGTCTGGCCATCAGCACCATTTTTCAGCATAAACGAAAGATCGCATGGATGCACTCACAGTGTAGACATGGGCACCCAACAGACTATGTCATTGTAAGGCAGCGAGATTGAAGAGGTCTTATAGCCCGAGCTATGAGAAGTGGCGAGTGCTCTATAGATCATAATCTTATACCTACCAAATTATAACTAGTCATACACCCACAAATGCGTTGTAGGCCATCCTCCAAGATGCTAAATTGTAGCATTTTTAAGGATATGACAACTTATAACACCTTCTGCAGTACTAATACAGACAAGCTTTCTCAATACCCACCACTTGACCCAAACATTAATGTAACAAACCAAGATGCAGAGTGGCTGAGTATTAAGACACTGTTTCAAAGTGCTGCAGAAGAAACACTAGGCTTTTCCTTTCGCTGCCATAATGACTGGTTTGATGAAAATGCTGAGGGCATACATGACCTTCTTAACCTGAAGAATAGAGCAGAGAACAACTGGTCTTCTCATTCTAATGAAAATGCTGAGGGCATACATGACATTCTTACAGTGAAGAATAGAGCACAGTATAACTGGTTTTCTCATTCTTAAATTTAAAAACTGAATTCCAGAATCTCAGAAGTGAAGCCCAGAGAAAACTGTGTGACATGAAGAACTTGTGGTGGACTGAGTTAGCAAAATGGCTGCAAAGACTGGCTGACAGTAATGTACAACATGGGCTCTACAAGTCAATTAAAACCATCTCTGCGCCAACCAAACACAACGTAACCCCTATTCAATCAGC
>JAGKTI010025452.1:7500-13969 GCA_018397915.1 Birgus latro
GAGGAATAGCTATTTGGTTGAAATTCCTATGATAAAAAAGTTTGCTGAGAATTTTGGTTGAATATTTTGGCATTTAGCCTAGTAGAAAGTACCGAATTTAAATCTGCTCTGTGATTTCTTATGTAACACGGTTTAGAGAAAACCACAAAAGCTGTAATCCTGTAACTTTACAGAAACATAGCTGTGGCCGCTGCTATTGTCTGAAAGGAATATGGTTACAGTTAAGCATACAATTAGCCAGCTATTGAGACCGATGTAAAATATACCCATGCTTCATTTATTTCTTCCACACCTTTTTCTTTAAATCTTGTTGATATTACACAAAAAGCTACCTTAGGTTAATCTAAGTATATTCTCCAAACATGAATGACCTTGAACTACTTTTAAAGGTCACAGACTTGTTTATGATGCCAAAATGTCATACCCTATAACCATAAATAGTTATGGCGAAGTTTCCTTATCGTGGTTACACAATAAGTAAACAGGTAACTAGTTTCTTTTCTTTTTTTATTTGTAATATGACATAACCAGATAAATAAAGCTGAAATAATTTAAGATTAATAATAAGCACTTTGACTGATTACCACAGGATTTGTTTTTTGTGAAAAATAACTAACCGTAGCATTTGTATTCAAATATGTTTCTTGTTGCTAGTGTTGCATAGCATATCTGTAATGAATTCACATCGAGATACTGGGGAGGCAAACCCCCTCATTTCCCCCCCAACAAAAAAATCAGGGGGGAAGATTCCCCTCTTCCCCCCCCCCCACACACACACTTCGACGCATGGTAATAATATACTGTATTCCATCTTGCTAACAACAGACAGTGATTAACCAAATTGCTGCGATCTTGGTGAAAGTTTAAGTAACAGCTACCATAGTATTATCAGACTTGAAATTAACATGCACTGTAAAAACAGTCTATATAGCTTCTTAGTTCCTAGCATCAAGAAAGCTATCTTCAGTATTATGAGAAACAAAATTGTTAACACCAACTGGACTAAGTTACTGTATGTGGATAACGTCGAAGAAATTTTGGAAATATTCACTACTCATTTTGATGATTATCAAAAGAAAAAGTATATCATTAATTACCCGAGGAAATAATCACACTAATAAACCACCCTGGATGACGAAGGATAATGAAGATATCAACTGTCTCAAGAGAAAATCGTGTGAAAAATATAAACGTACAGGAAATCACGAATGTTTTTAATTTACAGTGGCAAAATCCAAAAATTATCCAGAAAACCAAACAAAACCATGAGGCAAATATTTGTCGTGAAATAAAGTCACATCCTAAGAAATTGTTTCATTATGAAAAGAGTAAGAAAAATACAAAAGATTGTATATGTCCTCTGTTGAACTCGGAAGATGATCTTGTTCATGACAACCAGACGATAGCAACAATACTGAACGACTCATTTCACAGTGCTTTCACAAAAGAGTTGTAAAAAAGTAAACATTCTTATCCCACAAACGATTTTTCAGGATCATAAGATGATAAATTATCAAACAACGAAGTGACAGGGCACAGGGTATCAATTATCTTAACCCGTCCAGTCTCGACCGATTTTTTACCCAACACACCCTCAGAACCCGACCTATTTTCAACTTTTTTTTTTTTTTGCTCAAACCTCTGCTTTGGGTGAGATACATCGAAAATTCACAGAGAAATCGCCCTCCTGAGCTTATAAATGTTGGTACAGGTGTCAGTCAGCCTTACGTTTTCCTTCTTTCTCAGGGTACCTGGCTGAAGAAAACGAACTGTGAAAGTTTTAACTAATTCAAGCCACTTTAAATTACATATTTATTTATTTATTGGTACGAATTTATGTGTAGTACAAGTCTATATTGGCTTTCACACAATAATATAGGCGATAAAAGCATTGTTCACTCACCCCAAACTCTAGCATGTGGCACCTTCCTTTACAACATTACCACCTCATCAATTCTGTTTGTTTCTCCCTCTAGCTTCTTTGTTTCTTTGTCCTCCACCTCTGGAATCACTTTCACCTTGAATTTCGTCATTGGAGAGACCGTGGGGCAACATATATTTACTGGCCAGGTTACTGCTAACAGGTGAATTGCCGAGTGTGGGGGGGAAGGGGGAGGGGGTCAGGTGGGGCCAGGCAGTATCCCCACTTGACAGCAGGTAGAGGAAGGTCTCTCACATATGCCTACCAAAAATCACCCTCGAATGTTGAAAAATGTGCACACGACGGGCCTTGCAATTGAGTGACGTATGATGCACGTCAGTGGGTCTGTCCGCGGAAAAAAGTAGTGACGTGCATCGTACGTCGGTGGGACTCGGCGAATTAAGAAATCGACCCAAATAAATCAACTGGACCAGACCAGACACCTCCGCGTGTACTTCATGAATGCTGTAGATAGTTAGCCTTTCCTGTAACAAAAATTTTCAGTAAATCATTAATTGACTGAGTGTAGAGTACCGCATCAATGCATGTTAGCTAATATAACACCTATCTTTAAAACAAGGTATAAAAAAAAATGCGCCCAAAATTACTGCCTAATCAGCCTAACATCTGTACTGAGCAGTATTTAGCAAAACACTGTTATAGATAAAACTAGAGTAAAGTGACTCGAGGTCACAGGACCCCACATGCGCCCCAAATTTGGGGCCCGCCAGTTGCACCCTTACCCCTGGTGGATTCCCACACCCACCCTTAACCCCGGTGGATTTTCATCAAAATCGAACCACTTCCTCAGTTCCACATACCCAACACCTCTGCAAAGTTTGAATATGATCCATTCATTGGTTCAAGAATTAATCAAAGCACAGAATATTAGTGACCTTGACTTTGACCTTTAAAGGTCACTCAAGATCAAATGTAATGGTGCCAATAGAATCACCATATATGAATTCCTATTAGAGATAGGAGTAACCATGTGTCTGTCTCTCACCGTTTGCCTCCTATGGCACTTTGAAAAATTTGCTCCAAAATTGGAAGGGCGGCCCCCCTCTCCCACCCTTACCCCTGGTGGATTTTCACCAAAATCGAACCACGTCCTCGGTTCTACATACCAACACCTGTGCAAAGTTTGAAGATGATCCGTTCATTGGGTCAAGAGTTAATCGATGCACAGAGTCACAAATAAAAAATAAACGCCGACGATCACATACACCCCTTCTGCCATGAATTGCAGGCGGGGTGAATAATTTTATTTCTCAACAAGTGTAGTCAAATATCAGACAATAATCATGGGTTTCGAAATAACAGATCATGCCGTACAAGTCTGCTTGAATAAAAAGAAAAACATATAACTGGAACGCAAAAATAACGGCTGATGTTACCTACCTAGATTTCCAGTAAGCGTTTGATTAGGTTCCCCATCGAAGACTACTAGAAAAACTGAAAGAGCAATGCATCAGTAACAAATTATGTTCATGGACTGGTGCATGGTTAACGAATCGCAAGCTGCGTATAGTGATAGTGGTTAAAAGTAACAAGCAGAGCTCAACCACGGTCACTTCTAAGAACAGTTCTTTACTAGCGTCAATAATCTCGAAAATGGACTCGTTTCTAAGTTACTGAAATTTGCAGTTGACACGAAGATTGGAGGCAGAGTAATTTCGAAAGCAGACCGTGAATCTATACAAAACGACCTGGATAACTTATTTGATGGGAAAAACAGAAGATGATATTTAATGTACATAAATGTAGAGGCATGGAGGAAGTTGTGAGATGGAATAGAGAATTATATGTAGAGAAAACGAGAGAAGTGGAATTAGTAGGAAAGAGTAAGAAGAGCATGGATGAGGAGTTTGGAAGGAATTTGAGTGTAAAGTGGCGGGAATACAAGAAAATGTTCTGAATGAGGGTAAAGAGAGTTAGACAGGGTGATAAAGAAGGTAGTAAGGGAGTGAAAGATAAAAATGGCAGACTGCTAGTAAAGAAGGGAGAGAAAGTGGGCAGATGAAGAGAACACTTTGAAGCAGCGTTAAACAGAGAGAATGAAAGTAACGTGAGTATAAGTGGCTCCGGAATGACTGGAAAAAGGAGGGAGATGAGAAGGGAGGAAGAGATCAGTAGGATGGAAGTAGTAGAAGCAATGAAGAAAGTTAAAATAAGGAAAGCCTCATGAATTGATGAAGTGTGTGGTGAAATGCTGAAGCACGGGGGAGAGATAGTAGTAGAATGCATATGGAAGATGTGCAGATTGGCCTGGGAAGAAGATAGAGTCCAGTAGGATTGGAAATCCAATTACTCCCCTGTACAAAGGTAATAGGGAAAACGAAGTGTCTGGTAATCACAGTGGCATTTGTCTTCTTAGTGTACTAAGTATATGGCAGGATACTTATTGACAGAGTTAGCGAAGTATCAGAGGAATTAGTCGGGGAAAAACAGTGAGGTTTTAGGAAGGGAAGGGGTTTTGTAGATCAGACATGCATCCTAAAGTGTTTAGTGGAAAAGTTTCTAGAGAAGGGAAAGAACTAGTATGCAGCCTTCATGGAATTGGAGAAAGTATATGACAGAGTGGATGGACAAGGAATGTGGAAAATATTAGGAATATATGTAGTAAATGAGAAGCTGCTGAATGCCGGGAAGAGAATGTATAAGGGCTAGGGCTGCAGTGCATGTGGATGAACGAAGTGAATCTTTCTATATGAATGTTGGACTGAATCAGGAATGTCATGTCTCCATGGATGTTCAGACTGTATGTGGATAGAGTTGTAAAAGAGATAAAAGGTAGGGCAGTGAATGTAAAAGCGGCCCAAATGCGAGAAGGTAGTGTTTGGAAACTTCCTGTTCTGCTGTTTAGAGATGATACTGTATTGTTAAGTGAAGACGAAGGGGAGCTGCAAGGCTTAGTGAATGAGTCTGGAAAGGTGTGTAAGAAACGGAATCTAAAGGTGAATGTAGGAAAGAGTAAAACTGTGGTCTTCGAGAGAAATGAAGTAATTGGATGCACAGTGAGGATGGATAGTGAGGAAATCGAAAATGTGAGTGCATTTAAGTACTTGGGTAGTGAGATGAGTAAGAATGGAAGTTCAGAGGATGAAGTGCTTGAAAGGGTACAACAGGGAAAAAGGTTGCTTGTACTTTGAAAACAGTAATAAGATATAGGGAAGCGAGCATGGAAGTAAAAAAGCCACTGCATGATAGTATTGTGATCCCCACTCTAACGTGTTGAAGCGAAGCATGGACCTTGTTGGAAGGACACAATTCAAGAGTGAGAGCAGTGAAAATGATTTATTTAAGAGGAGCGTGGAGAGTTACATGGAGATTCAGACTGACAAACGAGGAAGTGAAAGAGCATTGTGGCGGGGATGTGGATGTGATAGCTCGTTAGGAGAGTTTTGAGCACGTGTAGAGGATAAAGTGAGAGACTAACGAGGAGCGTGTATGTGACTGAGGTGGAGGGGGGGGAGGGAGAGGAAGACCAAGGATGATATGGATGGACTGAGTGGAGTGGTATATGAGAGAGGGGAGTGTGAGCTGGGGAGACGGTAGAGTAATGACAGGGGACAGGGCGACATAGAGACGATTTTATTGTGGCCACCCCTCATGGGATTAAGGCGTATGGCTTTAGAGTGACAGACAGACAGACAGACAGACAGACAGACAGACAGACAGACAGACAGACAGATAGATGGATAGACAGTTAAATGTGACTTAATGCAATTCGGTGACAAAAACATGAACTATGAATACCGAAAACTTGATACCCCACAAATGAAAGTAAAAAACAAGAAAAATGCAGTAATATTCGAACCTTCAAAAATTAATTTCCCTTTCTACTGTCTTGTGCAGGTGAGTAAGAGAGTTGACCCCCACCCTCCACAGTGAGTATATCCCCACACTGCACATACTGCCTCAGCGAGGTTACTGTCACAAACAGTATGCCTCCACGGCGTGTACTATCACTCTGCGTATACCTCATAGGAAGTATACACAGCAAAATTTAACCCCCCAAGAATGTACCTATCAATGAATATACCATCCCAACGAGCATACCCCCACAGAGCATAATCCCATAGTGAACATACCCAACAATAAGTATATCAACAAAGTGATGTACCAACACTATGAGTATATCACTACAGTTAGTGCATCCCGATAACGAGTGTGCTCCGACAATGAGTATGCTCCCACAATGATCATTGATACCCTAACATTCAGTATTATAACTACGCTTAATATACCCTAGAGGTGATTATAGCCCACAAATAAGAATTCCCCTCCAAAAGGTATACCCCACAACTCTACCACCACAGTAAGTATATCCATAAAATGAGTATTCAGTCGTAATGAATATACCTGCACAGAATACCCTCACAGTCAGCACACCTCACCCCCAGCACTGTCAAGTCACTGTGCTGTGTGGCCTTGGTGCAGGCTGTTGCTGGCAGTTTCATTTATATTCACTGGTGGCGCAGTAAAACGATACCGGAATTTATTTATGGATATGAAGAGAAAAATTACACACACACACACACACAC
>JAGKTI010025453.1:1288-13969 GCA_018397915.1 Birgus latro
TTTGTGTGTGTGTGTGTGTGTGTGTGTGTGTGTTGAAGCCTCAGAAGGTCGAGGTGTAAGCCCCGCCCCAACCGTAGCTTATATAATAGGATGCTCAGTGTACAAGAACCACTTTGTTTGCTGACGACATTGCACAGACAAGGTAAGCAATCTGCAATACTGCTACATATCTCTTGCTAGTTAGTGTAAATTATCTACTTTAAGATGGCATAAAATCTGTATCTTCTGACCTGTATTGAACACTAGAATAATATGGTAAACATTGAGAAATACTATTGAAACGATGTACATCCATTGTATTTGTCTTAATCTTTCACTGATCTACGAAAGACAAGCTGTAAGTGGAAGAGAATTGGGTTAAGGTAATCAAACTATGGTTTATGACTATTCATGGCTATCGACTGCACAAGGATCAACAAGTCAGGCAACCAGTATTTGTTTCCATTATTTAAGTAACATTTCTGCGCTATGACGGAACCATCTCGAGGCCGACCTGACTGTCATTTTTGCTACTTCTGAACGTTTTGGTCAATTTAGGAGAGATTTTTAGAGCTCAGTGGATAAAACAGAACCTTGATTAACAAGAGGTCCACCAAACATAGTAAAATCATCTGGAGATAGCAGTAATAAAGATTACTTTAACGGGCCTAAACGGTTAATCTATATGTTTACGCGGTGGACTAAATTCGTCATTAAATAATTATGCTACTTCTCAGCTATTACTTACAACCACCAGTTTATTTGATTTAGGCGAGCCATTACGAAATGATAAGAATAAATGTAGACCAAATAAACTCCCACAGTGCTAGAAACTAATAGATTTATATACAAAATTGCCTGATGGTAGTGTCGCTTTAATAAAACGACAGTCGTGAAGTTTTTTAGGAAGCGTAGAAGGTGTGTGGACAGCACATTGTTTCAGAGTTATAACAGAAAGGTAATTAGAGGGGGCAAAGGAACTTTATGCTGCCTTTAGGTATGTGAAGAATGTCGTGGCGGGAGAAAAGGAATGTGGAGAGAACTGAAACTATAATAATTATAAATCAAAGAGTAAAAAAACAGCATAACCATTTATTATTGGGCCGAAACAGAGATGTGCCATTTATCCGCTGACAGTGTAAACAAAGAAACAAGTAGGGTAACACAGCAAATGATGGAGTATCCCCTGTCAAGGAGGTTATGGTGTTGCAAAGCTTGGTGTACGAGTAAGTTATGAATAGTTTCTAAAAATCGAATTTTTAAAGTGAAAAAGTGTATCGAGGAGAAAAGTTATGGCTTTTGAGAGGAATGAAGTCACTGAGTGTGTAGCGAAACTGAACGGTCATGAACTAAAGAACGTGACTCCCTTCATGTATTTAGATAGTGTGATGAGCAAAGATGACAGTTTGAAGGATGAAGCGCATCAAAAGGTACAGAAGTGAAGGAGTAACTGCAGGTACAGCGAAAGCTGTGACGAGGAATAAGGGAGGATGCATGGCTGATAAAAAATCTTGAATGACAGTAGTGCAATTACCACATCAACACACTGATGTTAAGATTGAAGTTTGCTGGAAGGACACAAGTCAGGAGCGAGAGGAACAGAAATGAGTTATCTGAGAACAGAGTGTGGAGGGTCGTGAAAAGACCGACAGAAAAATTAGCTAATTAGAGAGCATTTTGTTGTCCATGTTTTATGTTGCCTGGATCATCCTGAGACATTTCGACTATGCTATGCGACTGGAGAGAAAAGTTGGCTAAGAGAGTGTATCTGAGTGTGATGGAGGGAGACAGGGGAGAGGAAGGCTGAAGATGAGGTGAAGAGACGAGATGGAGATATATATGGTAGATTTTGTCCGTGGCCACCCCTTCTGGGATTTCGGCGTCTGACTATAGATAGAGAGACAGATACATGGAAGTATATCCCAAGGTTGTTTAATAGAGACGTGTATAAATGAGAGAAAACTAAGGAATGAATTTATGTGTGAAAGAAACAATAGGAATTTTTTCATTCTTAATCAACATTTCGTCGAACTCCCGTAGGCATGAAGATTTCGTAGCATTTTTTTTTTTTTAGCATTTATTACAAAAATAAAGTGAGGCCCTTTTAATCTCAAGAACTATTTTTTATTTGTTGTTGTTATTGCCAGATAGTTCTTAAGAAGTGTTGCTACTTGTGATCAAGTCATTAAAGATCGTCCTAAGATTTGCATATTTAGTACAAGAGATACTTTTCTAACACGAGGGGTCATACAGAGCCCCTGATAATGTCCAGTATTATTTAGGTGATCTGCCTGGTAGCACTGTTAAAACCTAATTACTTCCTTGTATTACAGAGATCGGTATAGGGGGTGGGCGGTAGAGTTTAATCTGTTTCAGACAAATGTTCAAGTAAATGAAATGAATATTGTCATCTTAGCTCCCTTTCAGAAACACCAACAACAAAACACAAAAGTAAGAGCAATAACAGAGCGTCGTTAAAGTCGGCCACACACAACCATGCATGCCTTCCAACAGATCAAACGATCCACACAAAACTGCGCTTCTGAGAATTTCGCAGGCTCGAATGACGACTTGATTGAGGCTGTGATCCACTTTATAATTACTGGTTATAATGCTTACTCATTTGTCATCATATTATCGCTGGCTTCAAATATTTAATAACTCTCCCATCAATTTATTTTTGTCATATTACACGTCACCACTTAGGTACGGTGAGAGTTTTTGTAATTTAGTCTTGCTACCAAGAGACAATATTAGAGGTTAAAATATCTCTCTGGTAGTGATGGGGTTAATGAATACTCTGTCTCACGTCTCTAGATTGTAATATCTCTCCTATTTTGAAGAAAAAATCAACAGGTATGAATGGAAATATGACATTCATAGGTTGTAGGGGTTTATAATGTCTTGTATTTACTCAGACGCCCAATACTGATATAAAAAAAATAGAGTAAAAGTTATTGTCAAGGTATATTATACAAAATAAATCGCTAAGGAAGCGGTGTTGCAAACCTTATCTGGTGCAATACAAAACTGCATATATTCTGCGAAGGAAATTTTACATTTTTACTGAAGACGTCACTA
Organism: Birgus latro; assembly: GCA_018397915.1. Lineage (NCBI taxonomy): Eukaryota > Metazoa > Arthropoda > Malacostraca > Decapoda > Coenobitidae > Birgus > Birgus latro. The sequence continues at coordinate 4,349 of JAGKTI010025453.1, forward strand.
CAATGAACCTGCTTGGAGCAATGCCTTTTTTTTTTCTTCTGCCATCAAATGAATTATTTCAGCTTAATGTTGACCTCAAGTTGTGGAAACGTTAAAAACTTTTTCTGTTAACTATTTAACACCAGGACATCTTTGCGCAATGTTCTTGCTCCCGACATGCGATGTTATTGAGAGTTTACTGTGAAGATATGCGAGACAGTCTCCAATAATCATTTAATGTGTCAACACTTCTTGTATTTCACCCTTGCCACTGCGGAACAATTTGTTTGGAATATGAACGACCTCTTTCATGAAGGTAACAGAAACAATCACCACTAATACCTTAACAGAACATTTTTGTAAATTTTGCTCATTCAACTGGAAAATTATTTAATTCAGCTTCAGAGACCCCTAAGTTAACGACCAGTTGTGTCTAATTGTAACGACGCTTATTGTTTACTCACTACCTTCTCCTCCACAGTTGCTCAGTCAGACCAATTCAAAACCATTAAGGATTAGCAAAGTTCACTGAAGGGCAATTACGTCCATCCAGTTTTATTAATGCCGCTCCAAGTCCAATTTCGCTCATCACATCCATTTAAGATTGATTAATCAGGTATTTTCAGGTCAGATTAATGACTCAGGTACATTTACTGATTCAGGTTCAGTTAGACCCACTATTTTACATACAAAGAAGGAGGAACCTATAAAGCCTCCAGATTGCTCCTTGAGAGGGCAAAAAAAATAAATAAATAAATAAAGGATTCAGTTTGTAGATCTATTTATTCTAAGACGATTGGACACATTGTATTAAAAAAAACGGAGATCGTAGGCAGAAGGAAATACAGATAGAGGAAGCCAGTTCGACAGCTGACCTATCGCACGGCATGAAGGCTGGGAGCTTCGGTTAACTCTTACTGTAGAGAGTTAGGAATGAGTTCAGAGTTTGCTGCCTGGCGGGTGCTACGTGCCTTTTAGGTCCAGTCTTGAATTTCACATTCACCCAGGCTTACTTGAGCCAGTTCAGATTCGTTCAGACCGTTTCAAGTACAGTTAAGCTCATTAAGGCCCAAATCGGATCACACAGGCTCCTTTCTAGTTACTAAAATTGATTAAGGTCAGGTTAGATATATTCATGATGTTCAAGTTAAATTCATCCATGATGACAACCAAGCATATCAACTCAAGATCATTTCAGGCAGTTTAGGTTCTCATGTCACTGTAAGTTCACGTAGTGGAAATGGATCCGTATAAATAGAGCATATTTATGAACGCCTGTGACAAGAAAATCCTCCCTATCAGCGCAGTGATATGCTACCCTATGTGACCGTTCATATTTTTCAGGTTCTATCAGGTCTATACAACCGGTGAAAGTGAAAATGATTAACCTCGGATTAAGGCTGTTAAGGCTGATGCCAATACTGGACTACATCCATACAGTACATTTATAAATATGTTAACGAATTCTTTTCAGGGCCAAGTTGGGGTGTGTAAAAAAGTGTGGACGGGATAGGCTTCGATCAGGGTAGGTGTGTTCTATGATAAGGAGAGTTTCCTCTGTGAGTCAGAGTGCTGTAGGCTGGCTAGTTATCAAGGCAGTTATTATTTTGATAATTACCACATCAGAGCAGAAATAGGGGGCATGGGAGGACAGAGGAATCTGGATGCCCTGAAATGGTGATCAAGTCAATGAAGACCGTTTCAGGTACTGAATATACAATAATGTGTCCAATTACACCTTCTGAGCAATAGTTGAGATAAAGATATTGATTCAGGTCTTTTAAGGGCTGGATAGGGTGGGAGGAGACAATGGAATGGACTGAATGTTTTGGAGGTGGATGGCTGGCTACGACAGTGCTGGGATACTTTGTGGATATGATCGTTATAGATAATCACCTAGTACTTATGGCAGTATTTATTACAGTCATCACGGTATAACTAAAAGGTGAGGTGGGTGATAAAGTGTTGACGTGATGGACTTGGACAGTGGTGGGTAGTGGTACGAGTGAAGTGTTGACGGGAGGGGCTGGAAACTGGGTCGGGCATGGTTGTGGTAATACACCATGTGAAGACGGGCAGCACTGGCTGACTGGTGCGGGTGAGGCAATGGTTCATACTTTCCCTAAGTAGGCTCATATGAAATATTTCTCCATAGCTTGAATACGATGGATGTTAGACTGGGTGGATCAGAGCTTGTCATCTTGAAGTGAGTGCAGTGCCTGATTGCTGATGTAATAATCGTGTGCCATTTCACTGTGCAGTACTCAACAGTAACAGCTAAAACAAAATATTATAATAAAATGGAACAGAGAGAACTGTCTTCGGAATTATCATTCATTTTACCCAACGACGTTGTGCTTATAAAGTTAGATTCCGTATTTTTTTGGCGAGTATAAAGCAGTCACGAACAGTTCTTATATACAGTCTCACGACTCTGGTTCAAACTATAAATCACACGGTAGATTTTGCTTTAAAGAGTGGACGCATTTTCCCCTAAGATTCCTCTTTCTTTCTTTGTCCTTTTATCTCAAAAATATTACCATTCAATTTACACTGAAAGTATCGAACTAGAGCAGTGATCCATAGTCATCATTAAACCCTTAAGTACAAGATGTGTCTTCCAAGCTAAATAAAGCCGTTTAGTTGAAGAAAAAAAAATGTACGTTCGTGGGTAGGTATGAAAAGGGCAATTACTATAAAACAGCGTCAAGATAACACTGATATATAAAACCATAACGCATGTTTGGTACACCTTATATCATCACACCAATAAACAATACAATTTTGCTCAGCAGAGTTGTTAGGAACACAACTGCACAGCAAACAATCAGGCAGGTCTATTGTGGTTGTTCAACGGGCTTTTGCTGCAAGACGCTTCGAAATTAATCTTTTGTAACTTAAGACAGAAGTCAGTGTCCTCTTATTTACTCGTATTGTCTATGTTTTGAACTTCGAGTTAACTCTTCGGAGCACCTCCAACATAATTTTGCTCAACAGAGGTGCGAGCAAAACAATGGACCGCAGATTGTTAAACAGCCCAGTGGTGGTTGCTGAGCGAGCCAGGATGGTGTGGCTGTGGCTGGGAGGCGCCTCAGTCAGGTCCATCTCCCAGCAGACCGGCGCCAGTCTCTCCACCGTGTACCGCTGGATCAAGCGATGGCAGGAAGACGGATCCGTGGAAACCAAACCTTCCCAGCGTAGGCTTCGCAAGAACCCCTGGGCTATTGAAAGGTGTTGTTTATCACCTGTAATAGACTCTGATGCACAACCAGTTAGAGGAGAAAAACTCTTAGAAGCAATTACTTCTGCTGCCGAGCCATCTCTGTACAAGGAAATAGAACACTGTAAACTAGAATGGCACTCAGTAGAGCGCATACCTCCGCCAAGGCCCAACATGCAGCTGGAAAAAGACTACTCTCCTATAAAAGCATATTTAAAACCGCTAGACCAGGAATTTTATATGGATCCGCGCCAAACTGTATGCATTCGTAGGTACCAATATCCTAAATATGCCTGATTTTTTTTTTCATCAAAATTCGTTCAGTATTCACTGAAAAATTTACGAATATATCAAAAAACGCCCTATCTCGCAATGTTGAAGAAGGTGAAAAAACAAAAACAAAAACAATCCTGGATCCGCACCTTTATCCGGATCCGCACCAAAATTTAATGGAGTCTCTTTTGGGCTTGGCAAGGCCCATTCTTCTACCAAGTTTCGTGGAAATCCATCCATTTTTTTTTTTTTTTTGTAATCTTGCTCACAAACTAACCAACCAACCAACAAACAAACGGACAGGTTTGAAACCGTAACCTCCTTGGCGGAGGTAACAACGTTAAATTCTGGCAACCTGCAGATACACTCGTTTTGTGATTCCCGTTCCATGCAGCTTTACCAGTACTCCAAAATAGTTCGTCACTTACCTTTCCATAAATGGTATATCCAGATGGGTCTTCCTAAATTTTCTTGTATAATTTGTAAAATATATGCGACAGTCATTGGCATAGAGATTTAATGAAGTCACATAAAACATTTACTTCAAATGGACGTTGAACTGAGATCCCCAAATGCTTAAAGTTCATATTACCGTATTAGCACTGAGAACTGAAAGTTATGAACAAGTTTCAGTGTTTTGACGATATATAATTTCTGAAGCATGCGCGGACATGGGCAACTAATTACTTAGAAGAAAAGTGCGGAATGATATAACAAAATATAAGGTTTACATATCTCATCGATATCCTATGATTTAAACAAGTAAAAGAAAAGGACATTTTCATTTTTTTTTTTTAACTACTAAAACGCATTTAGTGGTAATTCTAGGAATCATGCCACTCCCCTTTCCAAGCGCTGGATCCGGCTTGTGAAATACTGCAGGTAATGTTGACAGTACTTGTCTGACTTCGTATCTTCGCTGACTACGCTAACATGTGTTCCATATACGACCGTAAAGAAATGAAAGCTTACTCACACGTATGTAAATTCAGAGATAATATATATTAATTAACTATATGGCATTTATGTCTGGGGGACTTTGAGGATAACAGAGTAGTGGTGAAATAACCGTTTGTATACGAGGGGATTGCCAGATCCGAATAAAATTACTTTGCTTTTGCTGGAATAAAATAACAGAATATTCGCTATCACCCAAATTCATCTTAGTTATTATTATTTTTGTTTTACTATAATTCCTGCTGCAGTTTCACCTATGCTTAATAATATGGGTTTCCGTTAGGTGGAAAAATATACAGTTCCCATCTTTGAGCTCTGGGGTTAGAAGGCAGAACTGATTCCTTTTCATACTGATTTTATTTCCCTTGTTTTCTATGGTGTCCTCTATCAAAGATTTTTATTCTATGATTCAGAAGATTTATTTGTAATACATACTGTACTGTATAGCTAAAATAAAGTGTCTTACCTAGTATTTAGTCAAGCTCTTTCCTGATAGCATTTGCCACGGTTGGAGTTAAAATGGCCGTAATTTGTTAATAATGACATATCTGATTACTAACGACTCATATATCTCCAGGTACAAGGATAACTGAACACTTCATCAATTTACAAAAAAATTAGGATTCATTGAAAGATTAGTCATTCACTGGGATGAGGTACCACTTTTCTGTTACTTCTTTCAAATCACTGCAGCATCCATGGGCCCTAGGCAACCACCCTGTGTTAAACAGCTTAAAATACTCTGATGCAACAAAGTGTAGTGCTTTAAATTGCTGCCACGATACAAGACAACTTGCGAGCTTTTAAGGTTCCCTATGTTTTTTTTTTTCAAAGCAACCTCGCTAATGTTATACATTTAAAGGGGTAGGGAGATCTGCAATACTTCCTTGTCTGCAAGAAAACATTACATGTACCGGTCAGGTCAGTTTTCTTTTTCTTATGGCATCAAAACCAGGGAAACCTAATCAGATCTTGCTAAGCTGGCCAGTAACTGGCAATCGTGTTAGAAATGCTGGAATTATGCTTTAATAAATCGAAATTCCAGACATGTGAAAGAAGTACTATGGCAACTAAATTTTAATAAAAATTATTAGCCATTTTTCAAAAGTAGAATCCTTATATAACTGCTTTAGAAGACTGAATCAAGAACAAACTGCTACCATGCTGTAATGTTTTAGATACTCAGTGGGCTATCGCATACAAATAGATTAGCTACTGTTGGCAGTTCACAGGAGTCTATTTTTTAACGGTCTCGCTGTCTACAGCATAGTACTGTACTGAGCATTTTCATCAGCGACTTCACTCCAGTGAAGTATGCTTAATTGTAGTCTTGCTACCTGGACAGATCTTCCATCAGTAAGGCTGAATATAAAATTATTTAGCCTCACACTACAGGAGGTCTCTCCGGCGCTGAATAGAAACTGTATGGAGAAAATATGAAATACATATCACGATCATAAAAATATGGAATACGTATCACGTTCATAAAAAGAGCTTGTGGAGAGACATGAGTACAAATGAAGAAGTTAAGGAATATTGTAGTGTTTGATTAGGATGTGCTGGAATGTGTAAGAAGTACCCCGAGATGATATGCGAGTCTGACTAGGACTGTGTGTGTGAGTGAGGTGGTAGATGAAAGGAGCGGGAAACAGAGAATGAACTGGACGGATGGTGGTTGAAAAGTTGTATGAATAAGGATGCTATGGGTTGGAGTGAAGGCAGCTTGATGGTGAAGGACATGAAGACATGGACACGATTAGTTTGTTGCTGTCCCGTCTGAGATTAAGGCGTCTGGCTATAAACACAGCAGCGTTCCCTGACAGAAGGGGTTAGGCTTCCCCATAAGCCTTGCCTTATGAAGGTTATTAGAAAAAGAATTATAATGATTTGGGAAAAAAAACTGAGTGTTTATCATAAATTTCACTGTAAACGAATATCACTTACATGGGTACTCTAATCCCGTCACAGACATGGCAAAGTGATGTTCAAGTTGTAAAAGTCTTTAGTATGATGTCTTATACCTGCTTCCTTCAGATTATTCAGTTAATTTTGGATGGCATACTGAATGGCTTGCATTTTATCACCAATTACCTATCCAGAAAGGGAGGACCTATCTAAGATTAAAAATATTGTGAGATTGGAAAAATAAAGAAAACACGGCGTATCTTTCCAATGTTCTTTTCTTCAATGTAAGCAAGAGGGAATCACATGCCAGGAGCCATCAACATTTTCTTCAAAAAAAAAATAAAAATAAAATAAATAAAAATAAAATCAATACACCGGAGAGCCAAATTCCAGATTTGTTCATTTCGAGATGCCTGGACACACTGCATTTGAAAGAGTGGAGGTCGTAAGCAGCAGGAAATACTAACAGAGGGCCTATTGGATACATGAAAGGCTGAGAGTAACCGTTAACTCTTGCACGAGAAAGTTGGACAGAAAGTGGATGACATTTGCTGCTAGACGTGTTTATGTGCTCGCCATAGCAATGGAGAGATGCAAGAAGACAGTTTGTAGGAAAACTGACCACTGAGGTAGCGATAGAAGGGAGATAAAAATGCAACAGCTTAGCAAAGAGACAAAGGATGAAAGGAGCCAGTAAAAGCAGGGGAGTTACTAAGATGAAAAGGTTGTGACTCCACCTTGTTGAGAAGAGGTCTATGTGGGAAGCATCCCCATATATCAGAGTTGTACTCTACACAGGGGCGAATAAGACCCATGTACTAACGTCAGCAACTATGTAGGGGTAAAGAAGGCACAATCGGCTCAGCACGTCTAATCTCTTGGAAGCAGATTTCGTAGTAGAGGTAATATGATAGTTCCAACATAAATCCCGAGAGAATGAAACCTCGCGTATGTTCAGCGATGATGAAAGACTGAGTTGGATATTGTTAAAAATTAGAGAATAGTCCTGCAAAAGATCCTGCCTGGTTGAAAGATGTAAGAACTGTGTTTTTGAAACATTAAAACAACAAGATTACTTTTACCCCAATCAGAGATAGCAGCCAGGGTCAGTCATTAGGTGTGTCATATCCTCATTCCTTGTCTGTTGGAATAACTGCTGAGATAGATGCTGTGAGAGGCGGATGGAGAAGTGAAGGGTGGAGTCATCATTGTATGAGTGGATAGGGTTAGATGCACAGTTTAAAAGGTCATTGATGAATAAGACGAGAGTATACTGTAGCACCAGTCGAGCAAGGCAGTACTCCCAAGGTGGATGGAAGGCTGATGACATGGAGAGCTGGAGCTCCCGTTTCATAAGCCCTCAGGACTTGTTCCTGACCATCCCCGTTTGCTGAACTTTTTCAGTGTCTCAGTAACACAGAGAGTAGACCAGCATCCTCTCCAATGCAAGTTTCTCTAACTGTCAACACCAAACGACATGCACACTACACACTACACTTCTAATTCAAAATTTGTATAAAAATAAAATGGCGCACATAAATCATGCCTCGGAGTCCCCGGGGTGGGGGGCATAAATGCCCCCACGATCCGCCCCTCTCCCGGTAACGACTCACAGAACTGCTTGGAACCACTGTTTGACTCATTCTTCATTTCTGTAACATTCGCGGCCTTTCCTCTAACTTTCGCTCCATTGAACACCACCTCTTCTCCTCTACACCTCACCTTTTCTTTCTGTCTGAGACTCACCTGTCCGAGACAACTGACAGCAGACCCTTTTCTGTATCCTCCTACTTTCTCTATTCTCATTTCAAAGCCAAAGGTGGCTGTTGCGTATATGTACACAACGATCTATCTTGCTCTCTTGTTCCTGAACTTGATTCTTCTGAATTCTCTACTCTCTGGCTTCGGCTTTCCTGTCATTCTCTGACTAAATATATCTGTGCTGTTTACTTATCTCCTAATTCTACTGACTATCAAAAATTCTTTGAATCTCTTACTTCTACGATGGAACACATTCTATCCATTTATCCTTTCTCTGAAATCTCCATTCTAGGAGATTTCAACGTTCACAACCACCTTCGGCTCTCCTCTCCTTTCACTGATCCACCTGGTGAACAAGCCTACATCTTTTCTATCCTCAATGCCCTAGAGCAGCTTGTACAGCACCCTACCCGTATCCCTGACCGCCTTGGAGAGAGTTCCAACATACTTGACCTTTTCCTAACAACTAATCCTTCTGCTTACACTGTTAATCTTTTCTCTTCGCTGGGCTCCTCCGATCATAACCTTATTACCTTAACCTGTCCTATCGCTCCGGTATGGCCTGTGGACCCTCCAAAGAAACGCCGCCTGTGGCACTTTGGAGCTGCAGATTGGGACGCCCTCAGGCAGTACTTCTTTGACTTTCCTTGGAATGATTATTGCTTCCATGGACGGGAGCCATCTGAGTGTGCCTTGCTCATTACGGAGGTTATTCTCTCGGGCATGGAAGCATACATTCCTTTCTCATATCCTCTGACTAATGCAAGAAAGCCTTGGTTTAATCACGCTTGTTCTAATGCTGTCCGCAACAAGGAGAGTGCCTATAAGATGTACCGAAGCCAACTCACCCCTGAATCACATCTTTTTTATATTTCTGCCAGGAATCGTGCTAAGTCTGTTCTTCGCTCTGCTAAAGATAATTTCATCCGTGCTAAATGTTCTCAACTCTCCAACTCGAATTCTTCTCGCTCCTTCTGGCACCTTGCCAAAAACCTCTCTAACAACTTTACCTCATCATCCTTCCCTCCTCTTTTCTACCCTGATGGCTCTGTAGCTATTTTTTCTTCTGATAAAGCAGATCTCATCACTCAGACTTTCTCCTCAAGTTCCACATTAGACGATTCCGGTGCTATTCCTCCATCACTTCCCCCCTCTGTCTTCCTCTTGACTGACGTTAAAATTTCTTCAGCTGATGTATTTTTGTCATCACTGGCCTCAATACTAAAAAGGCATATGGGCCTGATGTAGTCCCTTCTGTTGTCCTCAAAAACTGTACTTCTGTGCTTACACCCTGCCTAGGTAAACTCTTTCGCCTTTGTCTATCAACTTGTACCTTTCCTTCTTGCTGGAAGTTTGCTCTCATTCAGCCAGTCCCAAAGAAGGGTGACCATTCCCAACCCTCTAACTATCGTCCAATTGCTTTAATATCCTGTGTCTCAAAAGTTTTCGAGTCAATCCTTACCAGAAAAATTTTAAAGCATCTTTCCTGTCACAACCTTCTTTCTGATCGTCAGTATGGGTTCCGT
>JAGKTI010025454.1:0-13969 GCA_018397915.1 Birgus latro
ATTTAAATTATGAAGATCCCAACGCTCTGACACCAGTGTCGTGTCCGTTTTTTGAACTCTCCTATAATTTTTAAGAAATCCCACCGCTGAAACACCAGTGTCATGTCCGTATTTCGATATGCATATAATTTTTGGGAATTTAAGGGGGCCTCGTTAATTTACTGAAATTAGAAAGAATTACCAACATGAAGAAGTAAGTAAAACAATAGTAGGCTGCCACCACCCAGCGTATGCCGGGAGAGAAATATTAGTCCTGTTACAGTAAGAGATAGGATGCTGAGGCCTTGAAATAGAGTGCGTGAATCTTTTAGATAGTAACGCACCTTGCGGGCCACTCAATCTCACAATCAAACTTCCCAGAGGAATTTAGAACAAACACATAAGTAAAATGATTACTCTATGATTTGCTGACTCTGACATACAATGTATAAAACTAACTTACGTACAAAAAAAATAAAGTACATAGATTACTCTTCAGACTATGATTTCTCTAGAAAAACTGGAATAATAGTATTCTCTTCTCCACAGAAATTAATGCCGGGTAGACTAACATAACATGGTACAAAGTTTTTTAAACGTGTGTTCACCACAGCTGATAGGATACTTGGGCTTTTATCACACAATAAGATGATGTAATATTCTGCACATGGATGAACTTATGCCCGATCAATAGATTTACATACACTAATATATTCTTATAACTTCACCTCTTAACCTAATACAGCGTACCAAAAAAGAATAATTCAAACACGTGCGTGACTTGCACTTCCACAGTCTCTAACGGACTCGTGGATCTAACTCATCTAGACACTATCATCCACCAAAACCTACTCTAAGTCTGGTACATTCGCCCTAATTTCGCAAAGGTTTACATAAATTGATATAATTATATATAATTGGTTGTATAAGAATGATTCTATTAAAATTTCAAAGAGTTTGAAATACCTTGTACGTTAGAGGAAACATCTTCATATATCACACTCGCTATCAACTAAAACATTTCACTTTAGAAGAAAAGACTATTCAAATGGACCATTCATATACATAATCGACCTCACAATACAGAAAGAGATGGAAAGGGGAGGAATTTGTGTACAGGCACTGGCAAAAACGACAATGTGGTCACTTCAGCACCGTGACGAGAGGCATCATTGAAACACCGACAATCTGTTAATTTATCACTGTCAGGACTCCCAGTGCACAAAAGGCAGTTAGGGAATATTATCAGTCAACTTACTAGTATATATATATATAGAAGATCAATATTGAGACAAAGTGGGGGGGGGGGGAATCAGGACTCCCAATGCATGCCACTGCAGGACACACTCGCTCGCTTGCTGTTGTCCCAACATCGGAACTGACTTCGACCAAATACTCTTCAGATTAACGACTACAACAACTAACAAAGAATATGAAACATGGTATTCACATTCGCCATACTTGGACGAAACTGACCTACGATGTTTAAAATTTTGTGGCAATCTTATGGGACTGACAGTTTTTACCGAAGCCTAAACTCACGAGTTTCAACTAATTGTAACCATGTGTTGCAGTTGTCCGGCCTATGTGACTTAACGCCAGTGAAAAAAAAAAAAAATCGCGGTCACAAATGACTATTATCAATAATCAGACTTTACCTAAGCTCAAATTCATTATTATATAGTACAAAAAGATGATAATACCAAACCTAACTACAAAATTCTGAATTCAAAATGTGAATACAAACTATCGCGAATTTTAACCTCGAGTTAACTTTCTTTGCCTCTTTTTCGAGAACAGATCACGCTTCGCACTTCCATCTCGGTCCATACGGTCTTACCTATTAATAGTATTCCACTCTTGCTATACATTAACTAGGAACAAGTCCAAATATGAATTTGATGACCATCCCCTATCCATTGTATCAATTAAGCAGGGGTCCAGGGCTACACTTACATTACACTTACACTAACTTAAACTACACTTATATTAACTTATATTATACTTATACTAACTTATATTACACTTATACTAACCTTAAAATTACGGCATTACACTCCATCTGGGGCTGGAGCTTCATTGGTTGGCAAACTGTCTAGGATGGATTTTATGTGTCTTGTCTGTATTTTATGAGAAGCAATTTCGGGAGAGTCAAGTTCCAGTACTGGGACGCTCTGGCTGACTTCCTCTAACACACAATTTCTGGCAAATCTACTGGCAAGGATGTATTTATAATGCTACGGTCTGAAGATTTTAGTGGGGGAATGGGTGATGACTCATTAAAGTTATTATTGAAAGAATTGAGAACTGACCAGAATATTTTACTGTCATTAGGATTGTTTAGTAGTCTGGATGCTTGGTTGTGAAGAAAGTTTGACTTAGTGAGATTTATTACTGCTTTTTCCATGGTTTCTAGCAATTTTAAAATGACTGAATGACTGAGATGTTTTTTATTTTAAGTAAGATATATAAGTGGAAGGTGGTGGCGACCATTATCCACTCACTTGATGTAGTGCTGCCTACTTCTTCCTTAGCCTTTATCATTCTTTTTTTCTGTGCCTGCCCTCCTCTCTTCCTATTTCTCCCATCTTTCCTGTCACTTCTTATTGCTTTTCTTTCCTTTACAGGTGGCTTTACATTGAGTGACAAGCCCAATGGTTTCCTGTAGGCCAAGAAACCATTTACAATGCTGGGTGGTAACCATATAACCAAACCATACGTGCTCCCTACGTGTCAACAAGTGGGTTGGTGGAAGGTTAGTGCCCCTCCCTGTAAAACAAATAACTCAAAGTCAAATGGCCATCCCTTATACAGGATTATGGCATCTGGCAATAAACAGATAGATAGATAGATAGTTCTATGCTAATGACTTTTGGGCCACTGCTCTGGCACAAATGCTATCAAACCATTTTGGGGAGTCCAGTCTTTTAGTGAACTGTTGATTTGGTATGAACAATTCCATTCCAGCTTGTATTACCTGTAAGTCATTAATGCAGGCCTGGGTAGAAATGATGTCACTAGAGAAAAAAGACTGCCATGGAAGGTCAGCAAGATAATTTCTGAACCCATCCCAGACTGCCCTACCACAGTGCCATCGAGTCACCCTGACATGTTCAGAACAGGGAGGTTTGGGGGAACTGACTAATGAGGCTTTAATGAGATTGTGGTCAGAGGATCCAAGAGGTGACAGAACTTCTATCCAGTACTGATCTGGATTATTCGTCAGGAACAGATCCAAGAGATAGGAGTTACGGTTAGGGTTATCTGGTATTCTAGGTGGTTGCTTTAACAATGGTGTGAGATTAACCCCCTTGTGCACATACGTTTTCTGTAAGTGTGTGTGACATGATCAGAGAAAATGCCACAGGCTGGACTCGTGCACAAAGGAAAACATTCTCATGTATTTTATTTGCCCCACAAACTGGTTATAATGGTATAAATTGTATACCATCATCTTCCCTGATGTTTATACTATTCGATAAGCTAATAAAAACCTAAAAATGAGGTAATGAGGTGAGAATACTGTTGTTCCACAGTGAAAATTAATCCCCTACCTTCTAGAACAAAATTTTGCCCTCATAATGCAAGAACTAAGCATATGTCTAGATGCAGAATTTTACGAGCTTTCATATGGTGTTGTCAGAATTCTGATACGACCAATAGTTTTGAGGAAATAACCAGAAATCGTGAGTGCCCCCCCCCCTCCTCCCCTGAACCGAAAACCGAGAGAATGCCGACTATTTGAGAGTATTGGCCTGGAAATAGACACCCTCCTCTATGACTCATCAAACATTGATGCATTTCATGTTAAAACATAATTTTTGGTGAATATTTTTGTCCAAATTTGCCTAATTGGCATCCCTTCAGACCAACACTGACAAGTGTGACATAAGTTCCTCTTCAGACTAACACTGTTCTGACTCGTTTTGAGTCATCGTGCACGAAGGGGTAAATGATTTTGCAAACAGCTAGCATTCTAGATCAATATCGTCAGTCCTGGCAGAATGCAATAACCATTGTACATTATGTACATTAAAATCACCCAAAACAGACTTTTTTTGGCAAAGGGTGAGACTAAGGTTAGTCAACTGTGTGCATATGGAGTCAAACAAATTGGGTTCTGAAGAAGCATTGGGGGTGCGATAGACTACACAGATACATTTGGTTATACAGTAAAACCTCAATATAACGGACTTCATTAGACCGGAATTCACTTTAATCGGACTCAAGGAGCTACTGGACTAAATTCCTATATATCAGAAAAAGTCTGATAAACCCAGAAGATGTCTGGACTGCCTGACCACTTCAGCTATGTTCACCACAATAAGGTAAATAAAAGACGTGTTTATCAGTGTACAGTACAGTATTATTATATATATTATACCATTTGATTAATGTAAAGAAGTTATAACACAGTACAGTACCACAGTGGTAGTCAAAACAGTTTAAAAACTGTTCAAGTGATCCAGACTAATGTCTGATATATCGGAAAAAGTCCGGATTACCAGGGGGAATTCTGGATGTCGCTTTTATCAGAATTTCACATTTTTCAGAATGGTTTGGGCCCCAATTAGTCCGTTATAGTGAGGTCTTACTGTATTTTGATAATTTAGGTTATACAGCGAATAATCAAAATTTGTTGAAACAAAGTTCAAAACAGTGTCAACTGCTGATTCAGATTTGACAGAACAACAGGTGCCACCGCTGCTATGGAAATTTGTGAGGAGCTGGTAACCAGGAAAAGAAAATGGAGATATTTCAGTATAGGGTGAGATTTGGGATTCTGTGAGGAACAGGGCTAGAGGGGATACTCAATGAAGAAAAAAGTGAATTAAATTCAAATTGGTACTAAGACCACAGACACTGGTGAAGTATAGGGCCAAACCTGTGCTTCTTCACTAAAGAGCATGAACTGTGTTTGCAACAGTCGCTATCGGCACCAACGACAATGTGAAACATGCCAATGCATAGCGTCCCCATTATAACGATGAGATGTGTCTGGGAAAACTCATCGCTGAGCTGGGGTATCGGTTACTAGGGACGTTAAACCACAGAATGTACTGAGATCCGTTTGGGAGCCTTGGAATCCCCCACCTCCCGGTCAAGTCTAAAACCCACCCAAGAGTCCAACAACAAGTTTCTTGCTCACCTAAACACCCAAATGCTTTAAAACAAGCTAAACTAAATCTAAAAGCAGTTTATACCTCACTTAAACCCAGAAATAAAATAAAAAAAAATCATCAAAAATAAGTCTGGAAAAAATCAAACTTAGTAAACTGTAGCTACCCAAAAATGACAGATTTCACCCCATCCACAAATAAAACACATTAACCTAAGTCTAAAATCAGTTTATAAATCAACCTAAAAACAAAAATTAAGTGCATCATCAAAATCAGAAAAAAAAAAAAATAGGGACTGGCCACTGATGGAAGCGAAAGGGTGTTAAATTTTTTACATCGTAAAGGGATCGTATAGAGGGGGGGATCGTATAGCGGGGTTTTACTGTACTGTGCTGTCAGAATTGCAATCGTTGTCTTCTGTGGCTGAAGGACAGCTTTAAGTTAAATCTGTGTGCATACCAAACTGCAAACCTTTATGGCGTAGTAACGAAGATGCATAGGCAAGACATACAGTAAAGGTCCATTAATCCAAAAGGCAGTGGGCCAAGAATCATTCGGATCATCAGATTTTTCAGATTTTTGGTGGGACCCCTAAGACACTTAATTTCATGTTTAAACTGAAACTCTACCAAATGGATCACTTTTCATTCATTCATAATACAATATGGGACATATTAACATTACGTATTACACAAATTGTTAATTTAATAATGTACAGCATTACTGAAGACACAAACTGTAATTGGTAAATTAAGAGATGTTATGGGATGTTTAACACACTAGCAATGTGTAGTGTTGAAAACGGCAGCTTCAGGCAGGTAAATCCAATTAGAGAGAGTAAGTCCAGGGTTAATAATAATATGCACGTATTGTAAAAGAACAAAAACTTAATACAAATGGCTTTCAGAAACTTTCAAACTGCATTTTTTTTTTTTTTTTAATAGCTGAAAGTGATTCGTGACGAAATATGCGTGATGCTGAATGGCCATTATTCACATGCTGTTTAGGTCAAGTTCTTGCTTGATTTGTAATGAGGACTTTCAAGAGACTTAGTGGCAATCCTTGGTGAGTACAATTTTTATGGGGAGTATTAGGGGGCAAAACTAATTAGTTAGGTTAGGTTAGAATGCAGTAGCTATGCACTTCTGTGTCCAGTCGGTGAGGTCGTATGTAAACACACCATCTTCGGTGTCTTAAGGCAGATGTTCTTGTAATAATCTATCTTTAAATATATTTTTAATGAAAAATATGGGGCTCCTAGAACCTAACCCCCTATTTTACATGCAAATATATGTCACATTTTAGCGCGAATTTGATTTGGCGCCCAGTTTGAATTTTTAAATTTTGATTTCTTTTACTTTTGGAGTTTTTGTCGGCCTTCTTCAAAAATTCGGATTATTGGGATTTTCAGATTATCAGTGATCGGATTAATGGAGTTTTACTGTACATGTAATATGTTTCTGTCAACTAAAGGACTGTTTCGCTGTAAAAGCTAAGTTTAAAAGAAGTTGCCAAATGTCATTCATTCCCTCATTTCCAAGTTACCGTCCCCTCATTGCATCCCGCTACTACCTTCTTTCTTAATACAGTAATTTCTCTACTATCCGGACGACCACTATCTGGTTACCTCACTGTTCGGACATCATAGGCAGATAGCCAAAACCCAAAATGCCCAAAAATTCCAAAAAACATGGAAAAAATCTGATTTTTTTGAACTGCGTCAATTTGAATTTCCCGCGCGCGCCGACCAGCTGTATTTTCACACCACCCGCCTCTGTCCGCTCTCCTCTCATTTCCCACTCAGCTGCCGGTTCGTCTAGGCGCTCTCATCATGGTCGCTCAAGTGGTTGCTAGTGATCCCCTACCTCCTGCAGGGCTTGCTGCTGTTCTGCACCTTCTTCATCATGTGTGTGTGATGAGGGCCCCACCGCCTGAGAAGAGGAAGAGAATGGTGTTGACTCTGGAGAAGAAGCGGTAGATATCGGAGAAGGTGGACGCCAGGTGGCCGACATCATGGATCCTACGTGAATTCAACCTCCCTCGCTCTACCTTGTTTGATATCAAGAGGTCCCGAGACAAACTCCACCAGTACACGGCTGCATTCGCTTTGAAAACCAGACGGAACGTGGAGAGGAAGATGATGTTTACTAAGTACGAAGATATTGACCGTTCCACACTCATCTGGTATCGACAACAACGTGCTGCTGGTGTGTTGGTATGTGGAACGGAGCTGAAAGCAAGGCTTCATGACACCCCAGACTTCAAGGCATCTAAAAGTTAGTTCTTCGCGTTCAAGTTACGGCACGGACTTACCAACTGTAAGGCCCATGGTGAAGCTCTGGATGCCAATGACAAGGGAATAGAAGAGTTCCGGCAGAAGGTGAAGAGCCTGATTGACAAGGAGGGCCTCTCTCTTGGTCAGGTCTACAACGCTGACGAAACTGGACTATTCTATCATTCAGTGCCCACAAGCACTCTCGCTGAGGAGACGGAGAAGCGTATACCTGGCCGCAAGCTCTCCAAACAACGGGTGTCTGCTTTGTGCTGCGCCGATGCTAACGGCATGCACCACCTCATGCCCGTTATTGTTGGGCGCGCAAAGCAGCCTCAGTGCCTTCGTGGGTTAATGGATGTCCTTCCTATCGTGTGGTATCATTCTCTTAAGGCTTGGTTCAAAACCAAGATCTTCAGAGATTGGTTTCACCAACACTTTGTCAAGGATGTCATTCATTATCAGACGGAGACACTGAAAATCCCACGCGACCAGGTAAAAGCCCTCTTGATTCTAGACAATGCACCTGAGCATCCGTCTGAGGAGTTGGTGGCTGAGAATGGCCGCATTAGGTGTCTGTTTTTGCCACCTAATACAACTGCTTATCCAACCAATGGACCAGGGAGTGATTGTGGCAACGAAGAGACTGTACCGACGGAGGTTTTTGGGCGAGGTGATGCTTGTCTTCAAGGACGAGGATGATCGCAGTGAGGGACGAGACACGTGAGGACATCGGACTGTGGAAAACTTTCGCCGCTACAACCTCAAGTCTGCTATCTACAACTGGGCCAGTGCATGGAAGGAAGTCTCCGTCAAGACTCTAGAAAATGGTTGGTCTCGTCTGCTTCATGGAACTGATGTGGTGCACGATTTCCTAGGTTTCAAGGTGGATGACTTCCATGCAAGGCTTCAAGCGGGTGGAGACAATGTGGATGTGGACGAAGTGCGTGAGTGGTTGGATGACGACGAGGGCGATCCTGGATATCAGACCATGTCTGATATCGAGATCGCATCTTCTGTTGCTGGTAAGAGTACCCAGCAGGATGATTCCGACGAAGACAGCATCGATGATGTGGACTCCTCTCTGCTCGTCAATACTCCAGCCATCCCCAAGCTCAGCGCACTCCGGGAACATGTGGAGTTCGTCCTGGACTACCTAGAACACCCGGACTGCGACAGGGAGATGGGGCCCTTGGGACTTGTGGAGGAAGTGCGAGCTTTCAGGCAGCGAATCATTAATCGTCAGAATCATTGTTGCTTGCGTCAATCAACCATTGACGGTTTTTTAAGGCCCGTCACCCCCGCCGTGCTCAGCCCTCGCTCCACACCATTGCCTCACCAAGACAGGCCGTCAACTCCGAGCCACAGCCCAGCACATCGGCCACAGCAGTCACCACTGGATGTGAGTTTGCAGCTGTCTTCAGAGTCCTCTGCAGTGGGTAGCGTATCACCACGTCCCACCGACCAGCCCCTAGGCCGCCTCCATCAGCTCCTCTCGGACTCTGACAGCAAATATGCATCAAGGACTCGCCACTAGACCACACAGGAATTTACAGTGATGTGCAGTGCACTGAAGTGATGTGATGCAAGATTCTGTTTGTGTTATGGGAAGGGAAACGTTGTGGGAAGTGCTGGTGAGTGTAAAGTGCAGCGGAAGTGCCAAGGGTTCTGTGAATTTCTGCAGGTGCCTCAGGTGCACCTATATTATTGTCAGAGTCTGGGAGGACGGAGCGGGTTATACATCAGGACGGCGGCAGCCTTCTTGTAAGTACCCTAACTTCATCAAAAATCCTTGTTTTGTTCTTCCCATATCATTAATCTCATGCACTGACTGTGTGAAAAGTGATTTCCATAATGATTTTCATGTCTAACCTTTTTTCAGCATGCTGTAAAGAGGAAAAAAATTCCCATAAATGTAAATCATACATTCCTGTTATCAACTTATTTTTTCATGCATTGTTACTACTAGTACTAAAGTGCACAAGCTGTGAAAAAGGTGAATGCCAGTGATTTTCATGTCCGATACATACTTTCAGCATGCTGTATTCTGGTGAACACTTTTGTCATACCTAACTGTTACTGATCATTTTTCTGGTAATAGTTTATTTATCTGATGCATTGTATCCCATACTTTAGTGCATAAAATGTGAGAAATGATGATTTTCATAGTGGCTGCCATGTCCAATACTTACTTACACAAAGCTGCCAACTCAGTGAACACCTGTGTCTAACTTACCTCAAATTCATCCTTTCTGGGTTAAAATTAAATGAATTCATTCTTTGTGTTCATGATTTTAGCGCACAAGCTGTGAAAAAGGTGAATGCCAGTGATTTTCATGTCTAATATTAACTTTCAGCATGCTGTATTCTGGTGAACACTTTTGCCATACCTAACTCTTATTCATAATTTTTCTGGTAACAATTTATTTATTTCATGCTTTATATCCCATATTTTAGTGCATAAAATGTGAGAAATGATGATTTTCATAGTGGCTGCCACGTCCGATACTTACTTACACTAAGCCGCCAACTCAGTAAAAACCGATGCCTTACTTACCTCAAATTCATCCTTTTTGGGTTAAATTTCAATGAATCCATGCTTTGTGTTCATTATTTTAGTGCATATGATGTGAGAAAGGGTGATTTTCATAGTGATTTCCATGTCCGATACTTACTTACACTATGCTGGCAAGTTGTGAACACCAATGTCTTACTCACCTCTAAATCATCATTTTTTGGTTAAAATTCAATTAGTTCATGCTTTGTGTGCATTATTTTATGAGAAAGGGAACTTAAATAAGTACTATGCATGTCCGGTAGGGAGGTAGGTAGGTGGTTTTCTGATTTAGGTTAGGTTAGGGTCATGAATGACTGGTGCGTGTGCTTCAAGGCCACTGTCTGGATTTGGATACGACCACTTTCCAGTCATGCCCTTGGCTCTATTACGTTGGATAGTGAGAAGATTACTGTACAGTAGACTCTCGATATATCGGACTAGTTGGGGCCCAAGCAAGTCCGAAAAAAGTAAATTTCGATAAGAGCGACATCTACCAACACAGAATGTTTCCGATAAGTCTGAATTAGTCCACAATGCACCAACGGTTTTTAATCGTGACGTCACCAACTGTTTTCACTACCATTGCAGTACTGTACAGTAATGTATTATACATTTACAACAACAATCAAAATGCAATAATACATATAATAAAACTGTACTTTACAAATAAACATGTCTATTATTTGCCTTTGCGGTGTACACAGCTGAAGTGGTCCATTAGAAGAGCCTGTACAGTCGAGATGATTGTACTAGAGAGGTAGGTCATGCACTTTTTTTTTTCTTTTAAATGTAAGGAAGAAGGAACCAAAGGCCACAGGCCTGCATACTGTTCCTTCCAAGAAAAAGCAAAAACAATACAATAAAGAGCCAAATTCAAGATCAATTCAATTTGAGATGCCTGGACACACTGCGTTTGAAAGACTGGAGATCATAGGAAGTAGGAAATACAGACAGAGGAAGACAGATCCAAAGTTGAACAGTTGCATAAATGAAGGACTGGGAGTAACGGTTAACTCTTGCATTACAGAGTTGGAGAGAACAGGGATGAGAGTTTGTTGCTAGACTGGTACTACGTGCCCGCCATAGAGGTGGAGGGATGCAAGCAGACAGTTCAGAGGAACAGTGACCATTGAAGTAGCGATAGAAAAGAGATAAAGATGCAACAGTGCGGCGAAGAGACAAAGGTTGAAGGGAATCAGTAAGAGGAGGAGAGTTAATGAGACGAAAAGCCTTTGACTCCACCCTATTGAGAAGAGCTGCATGTGGAAAGCCTCCCCACACATGAGATATGTAATCCGTACACGGGCGAATAAAACCCGTGTACAAGGTCAACAACTGTGCAGGGGTAAAGAAAGTTCGGAATCGGCTTAGCACACCTAATCTCTTGGAAGCAGATTTCACAAGAGATGTAATATGTCCTTTCCAAGACAAATCCCGAGAGAATGAAACCCCAAGCATGTTCAAGGATGATGCACGACAGAACAGGACATTATTAAACATTAGTGGGTAATCCTGAGGAAGATTTTGACGGGTTGATAAGTGTACGAACTGAGTTTCTGATGCATTAAAAATAACAAGATTATTTTTACCCCAATCAGAGATAGGAGCCAAGTCAGACATTAGGTGTGCCATAGCCTCATCCCTTTTTTGTTGAAGTAACTGCTGAGATGGACGTTGCGGAAATCGAATGGAAAGGTGAAGAGTGGAATCATCAGCATATGAGTGGATAGGGTTAGATGTACTGCTTAGAAGATCATTGATGAATAAAAGAAAGAGAGTTGGTGATAGGACAGAGCCCGGAGGAACACCACTGTTGATAGGTCTAGGAGAAGAACGATGGCTGTCTACAACAGCGGCTATAGAACGACCAGAAAGGTAGCTAGAGATAAAGGCAAAGATAGAAGGATAGAAACCGTAGGAGGGTAGTTTGGAAATTAAAGATTTACGCCAGACTCGATCGAAAGCCTTTGAGATGTCAAGTGCAATGGCAAAGCTTTCGCCAAAGTCCTGAAAGGGGGATGACCAGGAGTCCGAAAGGTAGGTGAGAAGATCGCAAGTGAAGCGTCTCTGACGGAACCCATACTGCTGATCAGAAAGAAGGTTGTGACAGGAAATATGCTTTACAATTTTTCTGTTAAGAATTGACTCGAAAACTTTTGAGACACAGAATGTTAAAGCAATTGGATGATAGTTAGAGGGCTGGGAATGTGGGAATGATCACCCTTCTTTGGGACTGGCTGAATGAGAGCAAACTTCCAGCAAGAAGGAAAGGTACAAGTTGACAGACAAAGACGAAAGAGTTTACCAAGGTAGGGTGTAAGCACAGAAACAAAGTTTTTGAGGAAAACAGGAAGGACTCCATCAGGTCCATATGCCTTGTTAGTATTGAGGCCAGTGATGGCAGAAAATACATCAGCTGAAGAAATTTTAATGTCAGTCAAGAGGAAGTCAGAGGAGGGAAGTGATGGAGGAACAGCACCGGAATCGTCTAATGTGGAATTGGAGGACAAAGTCTGAGCGAAGAGATCTGCTTTATCAGTAGAAGAAATAGCTACAGAGCCATCAGAGTAGAAAAGAGGAGGGAAGGATGATGAGGAAAAGTTGTTAGAAAGGTTTTTGGCAAGGTGCCAGAAGGAGCAAGAAGAATTCGAGTTGGAGAGTTGAGAACATTTAGCACGGATGAAATTATTTTTAGCAGAGCGAAGAACAGACTCAGCACTATTCCGGGCAGAAATATATAAAAGATGTGATTCAGGGGTGGGTTGGCTCCGGTACCTCTTATAGGCCCTCTCCTTGTTGCGGACAGCATTAGAACAAGCGTGATTAAACAAGGCTTTCTTGCATTAGTCAGAGGAAATGAGAAAGGAATGTGCTTCCATGCCCGAGAGAATAACCTCCGTAAAGCGCAAGGCACACTCAGATGGCTCCCGGCCATGGAAGCAATAATCATTCCAAGGAAAATCAAAGAAGTACTGCCTGAGGGCCTCCCAATCTGCAGCTCCAAAGTGCCACAGGCGGCTTTTCTTTGGAGGGTCCACAGGCCGTACTGGAGTGATAGGACAGGTTAAGGTAATAAGGTTATGATTGGAGGAGCCCAATGGAGAGAAAAGATTAACAGTGTAAGCAGAAGGATTAGTTGTTAGGAAAAGGTCAAGTATGTTGGAACTCTCTCCAAGGCAGTCAGGGATACAGGTAGGGTGCTGTACAAGCTGCTCTAGGTTATTAAGGATAGAAAAGATGTAAGCTTGTTCACCAGGTGGATCAGTGAAAGGAGAGGAGAGCCAAAGGTGGTGGTGAACACTGAAATCTCCTAGAATGGGGATTTCAGAGAAAGGAGAAATGGACAGAATGTGTTCCATCGTAGAAGTAAGATAGTCAGAGAATTTTGATAGTCAGTAGAATTAGGAGATAAGTAAACAGCACAGATATATTTAGTCAGAGAATGACAGGAAAGCCAAAGCCAGAGAGTAGAGAATTCAGAAGAATCAAGTTCAGGAACATGAGAGCAAGATAGATCGTTGCGTACATATACGCAACAGCCACCTTTGGCTTTGAAATGAGAATAGAGAAAGTAGGAGGATACAGAAAAGGGTTTGCTGTCAGTTGCCTCAGACAGCTGAGTCTCAGAGAGAAAAAGAAGGTGAGGCACTTACACTAAACCAGTAAACCACTTTTCTAATTTTTTAGCACTTAGAAAATACTGTACTCTAGTGTTACAACTGAATTTTAAACACCTCAGATACTGTACTGTACACATAATACACCTCATTATTTATGATATTACAAACTAAAGATGTTCATTTTGCCTGTATACATCATCATCATCACCATCACCATCATCTTCATCAGCAGCAGCAACACCAGGACTGAAGAAGCCATTTCGTAATTCATAGGGGGTAAAATTGCAAGACTGTTAGAGCACCTAGGAGCATACCTACCTCTGGGGCACCGTGAGTCAGACTGAGCTGGAGCCTGGCCGCCTGGCGGCCTGGGGCGAGAGCGTGGGCCAGTGTTGCCAACCCCCAAAGACCTCTCTGCCCT
>JAGKTI010025455.1:0-13968 GCA_018397915.1 Birgus latro
CTCTAGCATTTCTTTACGGCTGAACACAGGCGATTTGGTCCAGCTGGGTGTCATAGGAGCCTGAGAGACACGGTAAATAAGAATAACACAGTGGAGGTGAGGAAAGTGTTGTAAATTCTTCAAAATAAAAAGGAGGAAGACATACTAAGTCTTGTTTTTATTTGCTCCCTATAGTGTATATACGTAGATACACGATACTCTTTGCTGTTTCATAACTAGCATTAAATTACAGTCTTACGTATTCTAAGTAGTTCTAGATCGTAACAACACTTCTTTAGCAACTTACTCTGGGTGTTACACTTATATATTACCTTGTTTTTTGCAGATAACAAGAAAGGAAAATACAGTAGAAGTTCCAGACCTTGTCCAGGTGTGACCGTGATGGCCGAGTCTGTATAGGCTTGGTCTGGTAAATTACATGACCCGGGTTCGAGTCCCGGGAGGATAGAGGTATGGTATTTAAAAATATTTGTGGCTGGTCCGAAGTGACCTGCTGCACACACACGTTCAAGCACTCACACATACATACACTGAGACAGACACACGAAGACATAGACACCTACACTAAGAAACACACACAGGACGTATTGCATAAGGGTAGGGCGTGGAAGGAATGGGGGTTTTATTTCAAAGTCCCAAAAATCCAATTGGATTTTTTGGACTTTGAAATAAAACCCCCCCTATCTTCCACGCCCTACCCTTACACAATATGTCCTATGTCCTGTAGGTGTATGTGTCTTGTGAGTGTGTGTCTTAGAGGATGTGTGTGACGTGTCTTGTGGGTGTGTCTTAGAGGATGTGTGACGTGTCTTGTGTGGGTGTGTCGTAGAGGATGTGCGTGACGTGTCTTGTGTGAATGTGAGTGTGTTTAAGTGTAGACTTTTACATTCCCCCTGGCAGGTCAACTACGTGACTGCCCACACCCCCACCAGGCAGGCCACTAAGTGACTGCCAAACAACATCAAATAACCTCTACGTCAACCAGGAGTCGAACCCGGGTCCAAATGACAGGCCACTACGGACACTGTCACCATTTTAAATATGCCTCTATTTCCCGGGAATCGAACCCGGGTCCAGTAGATTGGCATGCTGCCTCTCTACTCACTCTGCCACCACGGCCCCACTAGGAATGCGGCTGAAACTGGTACTGTATTTTAGTTATTTGGCATCAGTAATAAACAAGGGGAAACTGAACTGAATTTCATTTTTTTAAGTTGCTAAAGAAGAGTTATTACGATATCTCCAGAGCCATTTAGAATATTTAAGACTAATGCTGGTCACGAGGAAGTGAAGAGTATCATGTACAGTATCTGTTTATATATATGGAGAAAACAATACTGGATTTTTTTGTTTTTTCTTTCCTTTTCCTTCTCCATGGAAAACTCAGCCCCACTACCACTCACTAACTAAATCAGTCCAAGTTTCCCATCCATCCATTCATCCATCCATCCATCCATCCATCCATCCATTCACCCACCCATCCATCTATCCATTCACCCATCCATCCACCCATCCATTCACCCACCCGACCATCTATCCATTCATCTATCCATCCATTCACCCATTCACCCACCCATCCATCTATCCATTCATCCATCCATCCATCCCTATCTAAATAAATTTATCCTTTAGATTTACTGGTATCTGGGTCACATTCAGAGCTGGTAATACGCTTTGATAAGGGGACAGTGCCTACCTGATTGGGGAAAAAAAACTGATGGATTTGGGCAAGGCTGACAATGAAATAAGCTTGGAATTCTGAAAGTTTAATGTTCTAGAATGGCTTTGATAACAGGGCAAAAGGAATTGGTATTTGGGGCCCATTTGATGCGTTCGTAAAAGGAAGAATCATTAACAACACTGAAATAGGCTTGGATAAAAGGGCCCCCTCTCTCTCTCTCTCTCTCTCTTTAGCCAGATGCCTTAATCCCGTAAGGGGTGGCCACAGACAAATCGCCTTCATGTCACCTGTCCCCTTCCACGTCGCTGCCCCCCCCCTCCCAACTTACACCCCTCTCCCCCATATACCTATCTACTCCTCTTCCCTCATCCCCCTCTCCACCTCACTCAAACATTCTCTTAGTCTCTCACTCCCCATCCTCTCCAGTCTATCCCTCCATCTCATCTTCGGTCTTCCCCTATTTCTCCCCCTCTCTACCTTTCACATCCTGTACTCTCTCTTAGTCTCTCACGCTCCATTCTCTCTACGTGGCCATACTACCTCAGTGTATTTCTCCTTATGCTCTCTGACAAATCTGTTCCATAAGTAGCAATGGAACTTCTGACAGTACTTTTGCTCCTCTACAGACCTAAGTTATGAGGACATTCTAAGTACACTGGTGACTGAACAGTTTTGAACAAGAGCTTTGATAAACATATATGCAACTGCTGCAAAGCCCGGATAACTTGACTGTACTGGTATAAAAAACATTAGAAATAGTGCTAGTATGAACACGAGTATGAGAAAAGTAATTGAATGATAAAGGTAACTGAGCTAACAAAACTAAGAGAAAAATAAGGTAAAAGTAACTTAGAGATAAAAATGAAAATGATAAAAAATGACCTGAAGTACTAGTCTACAGGGGCATCACCAGGTATCTCCCCCACACTATGAGATAACCTGGCCGTAGCAAGGAACACTGCTGGAACTACGCCAAACTAGCACTGTGGGGGATTGTAAAGTCCAGCTAAGATGAGGCTATTGGGGCTAGTTACTTAACATGACAGTAAATAGAACCTGGGACTCATGTAAACTTTCACAAATTAGTAGTTAATCATTTTAAGTAGAAATTACTGTAGTTATCCATGTATAAAGCATAAGTACTGGAGGTCCTAGTTTTGCTGTCTTTATCAGTGAATATTGAATGTTTTTGGTTGAAAAAAGGGTTTTACACCTGTTGGGTTTATACAAAATATCACCGGGTTTCGAAAAAATAAATCTTACCTTTTAAGTTGAAATGTGGATTTTATGTCCGTAGACTTTTACCTAGTTCCATATAATTAAAATACGAACCATATCATAAAAGGTCGAATAAACTTGATATACAATTTTTATTAGTTTAAGTCTCCATACAAGTGTTCACATGTGCAATGCATATTTACAGTGTTCATCAGTAGCTGTGGTGGCAGCATGTAAAGTTACTCTGGGAGGAGGTAGTGTTATCTAAAAGTCTAGTCAAAGTCCATCCATCCATCCATCATCCAGTCCTCTGTTGCCCCATGAGGAGCGTAGGAGCCCCGGGCTAGGCAAGTTGGTCCTGTCATTTAAGATGAGTGACCAGCCTCACTCCGCCCTGAATGGCATTACGTGAGCAATAAACCCCAACCATCCCTTGGACATAAACCTACACAGGCTCAATCCGACTGGAGCGCCTTAATTACCAACTAAGCCACCAGGCGCCATTATTTTGTTATATGGTTGCCACCCAGCGAAGTAAACGGCTTCCTGGTCGTACAGGAAACCATTTGGCTCGTCACTCAGTGGTCATCATCCATAGGCAGAAGGAAGAGGAAAGAATGAAGGCAAGAAAGACAGAAGAGGGAGTGTAAAGTCACCCGTAGGCAGAAGGTAGAGAAATGAATGAAGGAAACAAAGACAGAAGAGGAAGGAAGGAAGGGAATGAGGAAACAGCAGACACCCAAAGCAGCACTACATCGAGTGAGTGGATGGTGGGCGCCCCCACCTACTACCTTATATCGCAAAGAAGTTTCAAGTATGTTGCAAAATAGTCCAGGTATTATCAAAGTATATAAGTGAATTTAGTGCAATAAGCTATATCCATCTCCAGCTCGCTTGCACTCTTACTCCTCTCTACTCTGCTCACTCTAGATATCAATACACACACACAATCACACTCAAGGGAAAATACAAAGCAAATACAACCTGCAACCTGTCCTGACTGGTGCCCCCATCCCCTCTCTGGTCTCCCTTAGCCGACTCTGATTCTCTCCCCTCTCTCCCTAGCATCACTCACTCTATCGTCTGGGGAAATACAGGAGCATTAAAGGTGCCTAAGGAGTGGATTGCCTACCACAGTAACGGTGTACAAGTGCTGCCATAACTGCTTCAATCATCCCTACTACATCATTACAAATACACACTACGGTCTCGTATTTTATGTGGCTTTGGAGGCTTCATAACTCTTCTTTAGCGATTTAGTCAACATATTTAACTTTTATCTTGCTACTGATGCAAACTCTCGATATTAAAATCTTAAACAGAATGCGAAAGAATACTCGGCTGTAAAGGAAAATAAATCGCTAAGGGAATGATGCTGTGAAGCCTTCTACGCCATTCTGGACCAAGACGCCGATGTCTTCTCTGGGCTGCCGGTGTTGTTCTCCAAGGTTCTCCATCTTAATTTCTTGAGTTGTCTTCTGTTGTCATCTCGCCATCCAAGGTTGCCATATAGTCTTCTGCTGTTGCCATCTCATTCTAGAGTGCTATTTCTTTGCAGTCGTTTCTTTGTCATGCAGTAGTAGTAGTAGTAGTATTTGTACCCTAGGCAGTCTGGCCGAACAGCTCCGAGTCCCTAAGGAAGGCCATGGCCGAGACCAGGCTTTCCCACAAAGCTCTAAAGGAGTCTATGTTGTGTTGTTGGCGCAAGCGTTTGTGTGCAGTGCAGTCTTCCATAATGTGCTTAATAATATGAGGTGCTGTGTTGCATCCTGGACAGGCATCAGCGACTGAGTCATCCAGCCTCATCTGATAACTCATGAGGGCTGGATGATGCCCACATCTCAGCCTGGCCAGGTGGACCTGTCCTTACGAGGGAGGTAGGATTCAGAAGAGAGGATATCAGGAGGCCGTGCATGCAGCTGTGTGTTGTCTTTGAGTGACTGAATGAAGCTTTGAGTGATTTGAGCGTGGATATGATTCTGGAAGCTGATTTGAGACGGGCGAGGAAGGAGAGATGACAGTATTTGTGTATGATATCGTGTGCTGCGTGTTGTTTAGATGTTCCTTGTGTGTGTGTGTGTGTGTGTGTGTGTGTTTGTGTGTGTGTGTTTGTGTGTGTGTTTGTGTGTGTGTGTGTGTGTGTGTGTGTGTGTGTGTGTGTGTGTGCTGCCATGTAGTGTAGTGGATGTTGTGGGTTTGTGAAGGCTATGGCAAGTATGTGTGCGCCTCTCATATCTAGATGATCCTTTACTTTGCGAACTTGGTTTCTTGGTGTAGGTGGTTTGTAGGTGTAGTAGCTGTGCAAACTGTAATTATCTTAAATGCCATGTTCTGTATGGTCTGTAGAGTGTTGTAGTGTGTTTTAGTGAGGTTAGGAGCCCAAGCAGGGCTTGCATAATTCATCACTGAATGTATATATTGTTTGTATACTGCGGTGGTGGATTCTTTGTTGTGTCCGAATGTTGTATGGGCAAGTGACCTCAAGACATTGAGTCTTGGTGTCAATTTATTTTTAATGTTTGTGATGTGTTGTTTAAATGACATTGATGTATTGTATGTTATACCAAGGATTTTGGGTGTGTGTATGTGGTAGGGGGGTGTTGTTTATGGTGAGGTGTGGAATGTGACTGTGTTCTGCTGTCCAGTTTGTGAGAAGGGTCACTGCAGATTTGGCTGGGACTATATTGAGTCCGTTTGTGGTGAACCATTCGTGTAGTGTGTTGAGGTAAGGTTGGAGGATGTGTGCGGCTTTGTGTGCGTTTTGGTGTGTACATGTGTCATGTCATCTGCATAGGAAGCTATGTGTATCTGTATTGTGTGGGGTGTGGGTATGTCACGCATGTACTGTATAGGTTAAAGAGTGTAGGGACGAAACAGATCCTTGAGGGACGCCGTTTGTGAAGTTTCTGATGTTCGGTGACTGACCGGCAAATGTTATATGTGCATATGTGCCTGCTAAGTAGTTTGCCAGCCATCTTTTTGTGCATGTTTGTGTTGAATATTTTTTTTGAGAGGTTATGGTGGGGGATGGCATCAAAGCTTTGCTAACGTCTAGCGTGACTAGGAGTGGTGGCCTAACTGAATTGATGCCATCAAAAACTCGTTGTGCAAGGTCTGTAAGAAGAGTGTTTGTGGGTGTAGCGGCCTAAAACCATGTTGTGATGGGGCTAGGGGGATGTGAGGTGTTACTAATTGCAATACTAGTCGTTCAGTGATTTTGGAGGGGGTGCAGAGGAGTGTGATGGGGCGGTGTCAGGAAGGCAACGTCGGATCTTTGCTGGGTTTGGAGATAGTGATGATAGTACCATGCTTCGAGATGTTGGATATTATGTTGTATGAGTAGCTGTAGTTTGATATGCTGATGAGTGTTTCTATGCCTTGTGGTCCAAGATGTTTAAGGTGGATGTTGCTTATGTTGTCTGGGCCACAGGCAGATGAGTGCTTAAGGTTGCTGATGATGTGCTTCGTCTGGTTGTAAGTGAAGAGCGCGAAGTCGGGGTCTGTGGGGAACTGTCTCTTGCTTCCAGTGACATGTCGGTCGTCACGATGGTGGGTTTAGATGACTGACGTGTGAAAAGTGATTGATGACAGTGTTTGCTTGTTGTTTGTTTGAAGGTATGGTGTCTGTTATTGTGATGGCAGCGTGTGATTGTGTAATGTTGCTGTTGGAGAGTGTGATGCTGTTTAGTGTTTTGTAGAGTTTGCTGGTATTTTTTTTTGTGATCAAGTCCTTGGAGATAATTATTTCAGTTTAGTGTTTGATGCTCTGATATTTCCTGTTATTTGAGTGTTGAGTGTTTGTATTTGTTGTACGGTGTCTTGTGTATGGGGTGTAGGGGAGTGTTGCAGTGTGTCGCGTTGACTGATGAGGCCTTGAATTTCTGGTGTGAAGTTGGGATTGTGTGTCTTTCTGTTGGCTCTAGGGATGTGTCCTTTTCTGCATTTTGAATAATTTTATTGGAAGTGTGCACAGCGGTGTTGATGTTTGTGATGGGTGTACTGTTTAATGTGTCAAAGTGTAGTTCTGTTTCAGTTGTGAAGGCCTCCCAGTTGGCTCTCTAATAATTATTGTATGTGTGTCTGTGGCCAGCTGGGGTGATTCTGGTTTTGGTTGTGATGATTGGAAGGTGATCAGAGCCAAGGGTTTTGACCACTCTCCAGGATGTTGTGGGGACAAGGTTTGGGGAGCAGAAGGTGAGATCTGGGGATGATGAGGGAAAGAGGGCTTGGTGTTGGATATGGGTACGTTGATGGAGATTGTTGAGGGTGAAAAGATTATCTGTTTGGGACTGTAGTACTTGCCCTCTGTCTGTGTCAGGATTGTTGACATGCTAGGCTGACGCCTTGGCGTTGAAATCACCACTCTGGATGATGATGGGTATGTTAATGATGTGGTGTATTTGAGGAGTTGTGTGGTACTGTGGGGGATGATTGAGGGGGAATGTATGTATTGGTGATTGTTTTGTAAAATTTGTTGCCAGTGGTATTTTAATCGATTGTATTTCTGCTGTGGTGTCATGTTGGGGGAGCAGTGATTTTGTGTATGCACAAGTACAGTATCTGAAAAGTTGATGGTTTGGCATAACAGGGCGATGAGTACATCACCACTGCCGTCGGCCCGGACTTGTCTCATGGTGGTGAAATCATGAAATGTACAGTAGGTGTTTTTTGCTTTCTGCCTAGTATTGTTTCTTGAAAGATGGCACTGGGTATGTTTTGTTGTTTGATGAATTGTGTGAGTTCTTGTTTTTTGGTGTTTATGCCATCTATGTTTATCTGAAGAATGTTAATGTGTGTACGATGTCTGTTGCTGCAGCCCGGGGGGGAGGTGGAGGTGTAGGTGGAGGGTTGTCTTGTCTTCTGAGGTTGCCATCTTGTCTTTGCCGTTCTTCTAAGACAGCGGGGTTGATACTCTGCTGTTGCTGTTCGTTTCTGTGGAGGAAAATAACAATTAGGCAAACACTCTTCTCAGTCTTATATACTACACTACAAGCACTTCACACACCACACACCCTACCCTACTATGTCACAGGGGTTGACACCAGCACGGGGATGCCACAGAAAACTTTGTCCCCGCTACCTTTATGGGTGAACTTGATAAGAGGCGTGATGCGAGCTATGCCAGTGCACTTTTGGGGCCAAGATGGGATGGGGTTCAGACCTGTGCCAGAGGGTACAAGGCATTGTGGTTCCCAGGCTGCAGTTTGTATCCAATAGAGAGGGACCCGAACCTGAGAGTAGTGCAGCAGGATGCTGCCCTGACAGTAGGTGTACAATGGCGGGGCAGTTATAGTGTCAAGGTGCTTTGGGGGTGGGGGAACCTGTAGCTGTCATGTCAGGGTGCCTTTAGGCCACTGACAGCCACTGGCCGCGGCTGATGGGATATGGGACCTTGACCTCCTGCCTGGCCCTGGGGCAGTGTGGGTGGGCAGGGCCGCGCACCGTCCCCTTCTTTACTTACCAGTCATGACTAAACCAAAGCAGAGCATAAAAAGGAGTATAGAGGAATCCAAATCACTCAAGAGTTCAGAGTGGCATCTTAGAAGGTAGATAGCTTGAAGGGTAAAGATAGGAAAGTGGTGGAGACTTTGACCAGGAGGTAAGTAGATGTCTGATGCTTATGGGAAGTTAGGGTCAGAGGAGGGTCAGGTAAGTTGATTATTGTGTAGGATTGTTGGTATAAGTTATTTTCGAAGGGAACTGTGGACGGATATGGTGGTGTGGGTGTGCTGGGCGAAGAGAAATGGATGGAATATGTTATGGATGTAATAACAGTAAAATGAAAGGATAGTAGCGTGGAAAATGTTGTCTGGAAAACTCCAGGTTACATGTATTTTGGCGTGTACCCCACAGGTTGGCTTGGATGATGAAGAAAAGGACAGACTTTGGGATGATTTGAGATGTCAAGGTGGTGGTAGGGGGGATGATGAGATTGCCGTTTTGGATAGGGATTTAAATAGTCATGTGGCTGCTGCAGCTAACAGATATGAAGGGGTGCACAGAGCATGGGCAAATGGTACGAGAAATGTGGAAGAGGAGAGAATACTATAGTCTGCAGTATGGGTTTATGCCAGACGAGGGGGCAGTTGGTGCATTATTCAGTGTCCGAAAGCTTCTGGAAAATACTGTGGAAAGAAAAAGGAGCTGGAGCTGTACTTTGTTTTTGTTGATTTGAAGAAAGCCTTTGGCAAAGTTCCTAGAGATGTGGTTCAGTAAGAAAGCTTGGGATATAGGAGTTGTTGGTTACAGTAGCTATGGCAATGTACAAGTATGCCTGCACCCCGGCCAGAGTGAATGGAGATATGAGTGATTTTTGCGTGAATGTTGGCGTGCATCAGGAGTAAGTCTTTAGCCCCTTATTGCTTATCATGGTGCATGGAGCTGTCTCATGTAACTTTAGATATGGACTCCGCTGAGAGATGTTATATGCTGATGACTGTGTTGACTGCAGAGAATGAAAAGGTGGGGTAAAGATTAAGGTGGGGTAAAGATTAAGGAGTGGAGAGATGGAATGGGGCACAAGGGTTTGAGAACAAATGCTTATAGAACAAAAGTGATACCTAGGGCTAATGGCTGTACTGTCAAAGCAGCGGGAATGTGACCACGCCCAGTTTGGGACAAGGGTGTGGGAGGTAGGCTAACTCAATTTTGCGCAGTGTTTATGGTAAGTTGGGTGCATGAGGGATGTAGTGGTATTAGAGGTGGGCTGTGAAATAATGCCGATTTCGTATGTGCGGTGTGTTGAGGAGAGCATGTATATTATTGACGGGCGTGAAAGGACTGATCATGCTGGAAAGTCTCGAGTGTATGGAGCTTTATTATTCAGGGGACATGCTATGAGCTGGAGGTGGGGGTAGGGTCAGGAGGAAATTCTGGGAGCTTTTGCCTCTCCTGATATAGAGAGGGCTCTCCCTCCGTGCTAAGAGCTCCTTGTATACAAGATGGGTTAGGAATGTAATGCTGTGTTGTAGTGAGTCCTGGACAGTAAAGGAAGAGGATATTAGTAATGTAGGTTGAAACACTCAGTGATAATGATTAGATGGATATGCAGTGCGTACTTGAATGAAAGGCCTGAGGAATTAGGATTGCCACTGTAGAATTGAGAAGAAGTATGGGACTTGAATGAACTTGTATTGGTCTTATGATGAGAAGGGGTAGACTGAGATGGTTTGGGCATGTTGAGAGGATGGAAGACATCAGCTGGATGCGGAAGGTGAGAGGTGTGAACGTCTAGGTCACGGTTGTGAGAGGCAGACTATAACAAACCTGGAACGAGGTCAGTCTGTGACCTTAGCAATAAGGAACTGAATAGGGAGGCTGCTAGAGATCGAGAAGCATTGAAAGCCGCCATTAGGTGACCAAGGCCAAAACGTGCAGACTTGTTGAAGCCTTTATAAACAAAAGTAAACGATGAGCACCCTATATGAGCAGACCTATATACACAGGCAGGCACACAAGCAGAATAACACAACTATATAATTCACAGGATTATATTCAATGTGGCATAAGAAACTTCGTAATGCCTTTTTCATAGAGATTTACTCTGCATATTACACCTTGATATCCACTTGTGTTGTGCCCTCTTTATCTCTTGTCGCCATAGTTTACATGACAATTTGAATCAACAGTAGGTGAAAGAGGCAAAATAAATCGCTTAGGAAGAGGTGCAACGACTACTGTGCCACGTCGATACACATCACAGCCACACCACAACTATTACACCACAAACTTCCTCCACCCCACCATCATACACACCTTCACCTCTTCACCAATGCAACAAAATAATTATATTCTTGCTGCTTCGAGACGATTTTACCACCACCTTGGCCGGAAATATTGTCCGATAAGGAGACGCCCCAACACTTCTTCCTAACCGATTTTATTTTGCTTTACAGAAGGGGTCGGCAACCTACGGCCCGCGGACCTGACCCGTCTCATAAACCTAATCTGACCGGCCCGCCAGTATGCTCCACAAATTCACTAAAATATTCCCGTTTTTCACCTATTCAGTAAGTGAAAACCCAGTAAGTCGTACTGGCTGATACTCACGGTGGCAGACACTAGTTAGAGTTAGTTTGTTCGAAAAAGTGTGTGTTAGAACAGACCTGAGCTCAGATTAGGAGGCTGTGACGTGCTGCACTCAGCTCTCAGTCATCCAGCACTGCCAGATGTGCGAAAATTATTGCCCTATATGTCGATTTGGCCTATGTAATAAACGATAACATCCATGCGGTATATTTAGTAACTAATGATTATTTGAAAGAAAGTCCTTTATTTAAGTTGGTGTGATCATCTTGCCCAAAAAATGATAATTTAAAAATGCTGTCCCCCCCCAGAAAGACAATATTGGCGGCCACCTATCCGTCCGTCAGCAAGCTTGGGTTAGCAACTTGCTTCAGTTTTTGCTACGTTTTGCTTTCTGGTTATTATTATTATTATTATTATTATTATTATTATTTTCATCATTATCATTATCATCATCATTATTGTTATTATTACTGGAGGAGGGAGGTGTAGTCTTTAACAAGCTCAAGACATCTGGCCCGCCTGCTGAGTAACGGAGCAGTTCTTACCCCCAGACCATCGAAGGTTGTCGACCCCTGCTTTACACAATATTATCCCCTTCTGTGTTATCCAAATCCTTCCAATACCGCCATACTCTGCATAAATAACATTCAAAGGGTTATTAACCAACCATAACCAAAAACAAATCGCTCAGGAAGAGGTGCAAGGGAGCTTCCTTAATCGACGAGAATGCCGATCTTGAAACCAGTGACGTAATTCATCGTCGTCTCTGCTATCTTGAGGCGATTTTATTCAGGGTATGAGAACAGTAGTGAAGGGGTTAATAAAGTCTTTGGCCAGTATTTTCGTCGATTAAAGAAGCCCCTAACACCTTTTCCTAAGCGATTTATGCTGATATTCCTTACTGTCCGGTTCTGGGTTATACAAATCCTTCAAACATTACCATACTCTGCATAAGTAACGTACAAGACGATATTGCCCAGCCGTATCCAAAAATAACTCGGTAAGGAAGAGGTGTTAGGGAGCATGTATCTAACCCCTTCAGTTTCAACAGTCTCCCTCAAGCTGAATAAAATCGTCCGGAGATAAAGAATAAAAAGGAGACACTAAGTTTAAACTAAGGAAGGGCTTGATATTAGTCTTGCTATGTCCAGACGATTTTACTCAGCTAAACTTTTTCGAACTGGAGGGTTTAGATACAGGCACGCATCCTCGTCTGCCAAGAGAGCTCCCTAGCACTTTTTCCTTAGTGATTTATTTATTGTTTTTTTTATATACCATGTTGATATCCTTTTGTCCTTTATCTATGTAGAGTATGGCGATATTAGAATCACTTTAAAAAACACATTAGGATAGCGAGATGTAACAAAGTAAAATAAATCGCTCAGAAAGAGGTGCTAGGGAGCTTCTTTATCTGACCAGAAACAGGCCTAGAGTTAATGAAAAAAAACCCTAGGAACAGCTGTTTAATATTTTTCTATTCATTCCAAGTTGTTTTACTCAATAGAGGAGAAAATAAATTGTCTTTGAAGTTAAATGAATGTTGGAGTGGGAGATGGAAGCAGAAAAGGTGTTGAAGGTTGAGGCTGAAGGAGGTGGTGGTGGCAGCAGTGAAGTTGGAGGGGGAGGTGGTGGCAGCAGTGAAGTTGGAGGGGGAGGTGGTGACAGTGTAGTGTGGATGATGCTGGTGACAAGACAGGACGTACTGAACAGGAGAGATGGAGAATACATTGTTCTCTGCAAGTTACCAATGTGTGTGTGTGTGTGTGTGTGTGTGTGTGTGTGTGCGCGCGCGCGCGCAGGGGGGCGGGGGGGGGGGCGCTGTTGTGGATGTGTTTAAAAATACTTCTATACAGTGTGTTAAAAGTGTTCGTTGTGAAAAGGTAGGTGATATGTCAAGAAAAAAAGTTACTGAATAAAATCAAAATGAAAAGTAATTTGTCTTAAAATTTATGAAAAGCAAAGTGCAACCGAGTACAAAATACCTGCATGTAGACTCAGGTGACTCACTTTTACAGGTGACTCACTTTTACAGGTGGTGGTGGTGGTGGTGGTAGCTGTGGCGGTAGGTGTCGTTAGTAGTTTTTCCTTATTTTTCTCCTTCAGTCTGTCATCTTCAACTCTTCAGGTCCAAATCAATCTGATAAAATAGTCAAATTAATGCAGGCTCTTCAGTCACCTTATACGAGCATAATGTCTTTCCCCATATCCATCCCAGCAAACGTTTAGTCAATTTATAATTTGTCCTACTCTAACAGAGGTTATCATCACGACACTAATTGTTTCGCTGAAGTGACAGGTACAGCCCCCCACCTACAGTAACAGGTGGTGGCGATCATCATCCACTTACTTCATGTAGTGCTGCCTACTTCATTTTTATCATTCTTTTTCTGTCTGCCTTCCTTTCTTCCTGTTTCCTATTTTTCCTGTCACTTTATATTACTCGTCTTCCCTTTTCAGGTGGCTTTACATTGATTGAGAAGACTAATGGTTTCCAGTGAGCCAGGAATCCATTTACAACGCTGAGTGGTAACCATATAACCATCCCGTACGTTTTCCCTACGTGTCAACACGTGGGTTGGTGGAGGGTTAGTGCCCCTCCAGGTAAAACAACTTACTGAAAGACAAACGGCCACCCCTTAGGGAATTATGGCGTCTGACTGTAGGTAGTGAGTAGCAGTAGTAGACAGGTACAGAAAATAGTAGTTGTAGTAGTAGTGATGGTGGTAGTAGTAGTAGTAGTAGTAGTAGTAGTAGTAGTAGTAAAAATAATAAAAAGGTACATAAATCCTACAGTACCTATTAAAGTAAAGCACCAAAAGTGAAGAGCCTTGCGTGTGAAAATCCTTAGGAGTGACCCACTGAGAGGGCCGCTCCCCGAGGTGCTCCCTCATCTAAAAATGCCCTACAAGACAGGTATTAAAGGTGTCCAGAGAATAATGATGATGATGGTGATGATGGTTGCCGTTCTCTCTTCTGTCTTGTCGCCTCTTTTTCTTGTCTTTTCTACTGTCTTATCCTCATTATTTTGTTTTGCTGTCCTG
>JAGKTI010025456.1:0-13966 GCA_018397915.1 Birgus latro
TGTGTGTGTGTGTGTGTGTGTGTGTGTGTGTTGGAAGTGGCAGGAAGCGAGAACTGATTAGATTTTTAGCCCAGGTTTGATTGAGGCCAGGTTTGTCCCAGCATTTCCTCCTCCCACACACTTCATCTCTCTCTTTCTCCACTTTCTGTCTGCTGTCCAAGAAATATGGCTCTCTCAGCTCCTTATTATTTTTCAGTCTCTCTCTCTCACACACACACACATACACACATACACACACGGTTTCTTGGACGGCCTGACGGACAGATTCTGCGGTATTGTTGGCGTCTGTGCTGGTTTCTTCTCCATTTTTCTTTTCTTCCTTACTTTTTTTTTAACTCCTTTCTCTTCTCTCTTACTCTCCTCTTGGGATTATGTCTCCTTTTATTCTTCCATGTAATTTTTCTACGTCTCTTCTACTTTCTCTCTTTCCATGTCATCTATTCTCTTGTCTATCTAGCTTTTCTATTTTACCTGTCACTACCTCTGCGTGTATTCCCAGATCCTAAGACAGACTGACGGATCGACTCCCCCCGACACTTTGCTCCCCATTTCCCTGTTGCTGCGTCTACCCAGTATTTCTTTCTTCTATATCACTAGAGTTACGTTTATCCTTTCATTCTAACCCCCAGTTTCTCTCTCCCACGCAGGCCACAGCCACCTACGTACCCGGTTCTTACGATGGGCTGACGGATCGATTCTCCTTCCTACTGTGGGGGAGCTTCCTGCAGGACAACGGGGCCCTCGTCTTCTGCGTCCGCTACCAGACCCTCGACCAAGAGTTCTGGGACAACAACTACGGCCGCAACTACAGCCTCCAGTGCTACACCACGTCTGGGCTGCCTGGGGAGAAGGGGCCCGACGGGTCCACACGTCCGCAGAATTCGAGCAGCGTCCAACAGCTCTTCGGTTCAGGTATACTGTTTTTACTCTAAGCTGGCCCATATTTGCGTCCTTTTTCAGCTGATTCCAGGTAGCTCAGTGGCAGAAAAAGATAGTACTACGGCTCTACATCCTTACCATACCACTTTTTCTTGACTATCATCATATTCTAGCTTTAATTTCTGCTACAACTCGGCATTCAAGATGGATAGACGGCGATTTTGGGCCAGGCAGGTGTAAAAAGTTGCAGTCATTTACTGTCTCAAAAGCGATCACAAAGAGACTACACGTGGTAGCGCTGTGCAGCGTGGGTATAGAAGCTGTCAAGCAGCTGCTTGATTAAAACAAATCGCAAAGACGGACACTGTCCTGATGGGAACATTTTGGGAACGCTTGTGGTAATATACAATATTGAAAAAAACAAACGGGTAGGGGGGGAAAGCATCAAGATTCCCGCTGTTGTTTATATTCTGAATTCGAAGCTGAAGAGCTTTAAACTATTGTTCTGTAGGTATATCACTAACCATTACCTGTAATC
The DNA here is from genome assembly GCA_018397915.1 of Birgus latro. Classification (NCBI taxonomy): domain Eukaryota; kingdom Metazoa; phylum Arthropoda; class Malacostraca; order Decapoda; family Coenobitidae; genus Birgus; species Birgus latro. The sequence goes on from JAGKTI010025456.1 coordinate 1,418, forward strand.
TAGTATTTCAGCACTATGTCAAGAAAACTGATGAAGCATGCACCCGATTTGTTTGTTACACAGAATTAAGTTCCAGCAACGCAATAAATAAATAAATAAATAAATATTCATAAATGAAGGTTAAAAAAAAATTAACAATGGTTTCACAACTAAAACTGGTTCCTTGGTGATTTGGTATACCGCAAAAAATTCCCCACCCATTTCCACCCAAAGCATAAAAGCAGAGATGGCCAACACTGCACGCGGTCTAGTAACTGAATGGACCTAATTATGTTAAATACACAACACAGAACCACGTTTGAGGAGTCATTTTCAAAAACCCTTGAGATGCCCATTCGTTTGGCGATATCGCTGTCAAATGCTCGCTGACACTTTCCAGCTGGTTCCGGTAGTCGTGTTACATGTGAATTTTATATATGGGTTAGATAGCAGTATGAAGTATGCAGCAGAAAAGTATGAAAAAATATACTTCCTAACTTTCATGGAGAAATCACGTACATTTATAAATCTAATGCTGGCAGGTGACTGTCCATGCAGCCAACAAAAAGTACCTTCACCTCTCCTGCCTGTCTCATCGCCAGTCACAAACGCTTGCATGACAGGTAGCTGACAAAGGTGCATATTATCATATTCAAGCATTTATGAATTCAGCCGTGAGACAGAGGGGCAGGAGAGATGAACAGATTTTTGTAGCTGACTATATCTTCCAAGCTAAATCCCAAACACAGCAAATGTAGGCAGAAATGGCTTAAGTAAATATGAAAGTTAAACCATGCAAATAAACAAATTTCTGATAACTGTTAAACTGACATGAAGTATTCTTGCTGCCCTTGAATCCAATGACGTGCTCTTTACATTTGCTATCCTCAAACGGCCATATTCAGCTTAGGGGATATTTTTCTTTCTAAAGGAGTTTGACGCATCCTTTTTATCCCCTTAAGTACTTCAGATTCTCCCTTGGTTGAATAAATCGTCTGGAAATGGGAAGACTAAAAATACGTCACTGGAGGGGAGGGATTAATCGTAAAAACTGGTTAAGGTCTTTTACGAAAATTTTTCCTCAGATCACCACGGGAGTTCGACGGACAGCCGGCACCTCCACCACCACCATCAGCACAATTATCACAGTTTCAGCAGCGGCTCCCCTACCACACCACACGACCCCTGGACAACTAGGTTCTTTTGAGGTCAGTATTAAGCTAACCTAACCTAACCTGGCCTGAACTGACCTAACTTCTACGCCGCTGGTGATGATGATGATGATATACAGATAAGTTGTTAAGACACGAGTAGATTCACTGTTACTGTACCTGTGTTAGTCCGTATGAGGTCCAGTTTCAGCTGGGAGAGTGGCAGCCAGATGTAACCTTTCCCAATGCTGTCCAAGTACGAATGGAGAACAGGTGTCTGTGTGAGACTGATGCATGTGTAAATCAAAGTGTTGTAATTAACTCACAAACAAATAGAAAGGCAGCAATACCACAACACCCATATACACACCTGCATCCAGACATACATACCGTATATACCTTATATATACATAAAACACAAAATTAGTTTCGGTGATATCGTGACAACTGATGATGCTGATGAATAGATGATGATGAATAAAACAGGCATTTGACGGACACATAACCGAACAGAAATGCAAGAAAAAAAACTTTTTTTTTTTTTTTATCTGATTTCTAGACACAGGCAGCCTCAGTAATGTCATGGCTGGAGTGACAGTAAAAAGGCACTGATTTCCGAACTAGCACGCCCTAGTCGGAGAAGCATCACAGTTTCCAGTATGCTGAGTCGGAACAAGTGATAATATTGATTGTTACGACAGACAGGTGTGTGTGTGAAGCTGGGCAGATAGACACGTATGTAGGTACACAGGAAAGTAGGTGGATAATCATGGCAGGTGAGGAGGCAGGTAGACAGAAGGTACACAGATGGCTAGGAAGAAGGTGGCTTGGAACACATACGTGATGAGATACACTGGCAGACAGACAAGCAAGCAGACTGATAACTGATTGGTAGGTGGGAGACTACGCAGACTGACAAAGTAGTAGGTATGTAGGAAAGCAGACAGGTAAATGTTGAGGTAGACAGCCGACAGGTAAGCAGACTGGAAATCAAGTGACTGGTAGGTAGGAAGCTAGGTAGACACACATATAAGCAGGTATTAGGAGGCTGACAGGTAAATATGCAGCTAGGTAGACAGCCACTGGTAAGTCAGAAGACAAATAAGATATCTATGTAAACAGACTGGTAAACAGACAGGCAAGAAAACAGCTAAGCAGAGAGGCAGGTAAATAAAGAGCTATGTAGACAGGTAGCCAGACGTTACAAACAGTAAGGAGTAGCTCACAAACGGACTTCCTGGCTTCTAATCAAATTGATAAAATATCTCATTTTTCTATTTCCAACGTCGTCTCCTATCAGCTTTATTTGCAGGGTCTGTTTTAAGCGTGTGCTTCCTTCTATCTTTCCCACGCACGGCTTTATATCTACCGACCTGCCGTTGCCCTTCCATCCTCATTTATATGATTCGTTTATACAGCAGTTGTTTTCTTTTTACTCTCTCTCTCTCCATGCCATTCCCCTCTCCACCTGACTCACTATACTCTTTTTACCTTAGCCTGGTCCAAATATTCCTCATGTCGCAGCTTTCCTCGCATAGGTCAATAGAGAAAAAAAAAATAAAAGGACAGAAATACGGTTCTTCATCCATTCCATACCACTTTTTTGTAACCAGGATCATTTTCCAGTATGAATCTATTTTTACAACTTATCATTAAAGATGGAGAGATGGTAATTTTGGGTCAGGTTAGAGGGAAAGTAGTACAGCACCCCTTATTCATCACACCTCACTACCATCTGACTCACACCCTCTACTCACCCAGCTATTATCTCTCTGTTTATGCTGTTTCTCCTTACCACGTGTCTCACCTGCAGCCCTCACACATCACACTATACTTGCCTACCTGTCTTTCTGTCTATAGCCTTTCACTTCCCCTGTTTCACCTCCCTATCCTCCTCCATCCTTCCCCACCTAACTCACCACACTTTATCTGCCTAATTACTTGTCTGGCTATACCCTTTCGCTTCCCCTCTTTCATCTACCTACTCTTCCTCTTCCCTTCTCTACTTATTACACTGTACCTACCTACGTATCTGTCAGTCTATGTCTCTTCATCTCTCCTCCTTATACCCCCCTCCTCACCCACTGCCTGACTCACATCCTTTACTCATTTCACTTTTCTTACCTACTTGTCTGTCTGTCCATAACCTTTCCCTCCGCTTCCCACTCTCTGACTCACCTACACCCCCACCCACCCTTGTCTAGCAGGCTCGATGTCACCTGAGCCACTTGAGTCAGTCACCTGTAGGTGAGGGACGCCTATATACCCACCAACAGGTTCTCTAGGGGTTGGGTTATGTCTGGCCCGGTTGCTTGGTTGCCAGGGGGAGCTGTTTGGTTTGGTAGCAACACAGAAGGCTGTGTGTGGTCCTGTCTATGATCCTATGCAGTTTCTTTCATGTAGCTGAGTGACAGAAACGGACAATGCTATGGCTTCATTCGTACATCCTTTCCACCAAACATTCTCGAGATTAACATCATATTCTGGCGTTCATTTACTGCTACAACTTAGCATTCAAGATCGAGAGATGGCCATTTTAGGCCGAGTTAGAGCAAAAAGGATACAATATTACTTATGCACATTATTAAAGAAAAGAATAAACTAAAGTTGGTAAGAATGCACTAAAGAAGATGCATGGTTTTCTTGCCTAAATTAAATCAAAACTGCTTATACATCCCTGCAATATTTCATCATAAAATAACATAAACATGTATATTATGAACTGAACTATCTCTTTACCTATATACATTGATATATGAGGCATGCATACATATGTCTACATCCTCATGCATTTGTTTACGACCATACAGCTTATACTTATAAAAATACTCGTACATTATAATTACGCATAAACGTAAGTATAATTGTATATACACAAGCACTTATACACATATAAATGAAGAATACATACGCATATAAGCCAGTAGGTAAAAGTAGTAGAAGTAACAGTAGTAGTAGTAGTAGTAGTAGTAGAAGTACAGTGGTAGTAGTGGTAGTTGTAGCAGTAGCCAGTAGTAGTAGTAACAGTATCTGGCTGTACATAGTAGTAATAGTAGTAGCAGTAGTACTAGTATCTGGTTATAGGTACTGTAGTAGTAGGAGTAGTAGTGGTAGTAGGAGTAGAGGTAGCAGCAGTAGTGGAGGTAGAAGTAGTAACAGGGGTTGAAGCAGTAGCAGGGGTGGTGGTGGTGGTGGTGGTGGTGGTGGTGGTGGTAGCTGGAACCCCTTGCCGAAATGAACATGAACCCAGTGGACTACAAACTGAAGTTATCCTTCTACTTTAGTCCACCATCCTCTTTTTGAGGGGGCGACAGGGAGGGAATTGAGGGATGTTTATATAACCAGATATCAGAGCCACCTGTTCATACTGGTGCCACCACGAGAAGGCATCCCTCTGCAGCACTACATCACTGGTGTGACATGGCTGAATCTAGACTGGTTCTGTCACTCTCTATGGCACACCACATTACCATCACACCATTCTCATTTGATTGCACTCAACTCTACAAACATGTCCCTCTTTTACAGCTCATAATTTACTGCCATATCATCATCTTCACACACATGAAGCATATAATTTCCCTTTCATGTGCAGAAAAACTCCCTTCATCAAGTGCTCGAAAGGGTACAGCAGGGAAGGAAGGTTGCTGGTTCGTTGAAAGCAGTGATAAGAAACAGGGAGGTGAGCATGGAAGTGAAAAAGTTGTTACATGACAGTATTGTGATACCAACTCTGACATATGGAAGTGAAGCTTGGACCCTGTTGGAAGGACAGAAGTCAAGAGTGAGAGCAGTGGAAATGAGTTATTTGAGAGGAGCATGTGGAGCCACATGGAGAGACAGACTAACAAATGAGGAAGTGAAGGAGCGTTGTGGTGTGCTCGAGGACGTGATGGGAAGTGTTAGGAGAAACACGTTAAGGTGGTTTGGACATGTGGAGAGGATGGAGAGTGAAAGATTGACGAGGAGAGTGTATGTGAGTGAGGTGGAGGGGGCGAGAGGGAGGGGGAGGCCGAGGATGAGATGGAGGGATGGAGTGGAGAGGTATATGAGAGAGGGGGGTGTGAGTTGGGAGCGTGGTAGTGAAATGGCAGGGGACAGAGTGACATGGAGGCGATTTGTTTGTGGCCACCCCGTTCGGGATTGAGGCGTCTGGCAATAGATAGATAGAGATAGATCATTAGCAGGGGTAACAGCTGTCTAAACTTCTTCCAGACACTGGTGACTTTCATAGCTAAGCTGGTCTCTGCACCAAATCCCTTGTTAATCATAGCCAAAAATCAGCCAGTCTCACTACACACTCAAGAGTAACATCTACTGTACACCATTTTCCCTCAGTCTTGGTAGAATCACACTGTCTGTGTCAGTACCCCCCCCCTCCCCCTCTATTTTTAGGTGCATGAATATGAGCTCAGAGTGTACAGTCTGTCTCCAGAGGCCCAATTCCTGCATGCTATACACCTTCACATGTGACTATCTTGGCACTAATATCCACTGTCCTTACTGAATACACGATTGAGTTTTTATGTCATGTCAGTGGATTTTGTGAAAAAATCGGTTAAATCTAATAAAATTATAAAATCAGACAAATCCCTACCCCACTCAGTAATCAAACTCACACGTTTTCAGACATCAGATCTCTTCTCTCGTCACTTAACTGCCACCTCCCCCTCTTGCATATGGCACACTCATAACTGGTTATGCAATGGCATCCTTCACTCTGCTGATGAGGAGGTGATGCTGTGTACTCTGGCGGAGCAAAGCAGCAGCATTTTCCATCCAGGAGCAAAAGCTCCTCCTATTTCCCTGCACATTGTCAACAGGAAGGACCCTGGTCTGACCTTAATGAGGTGTTGTCTACTACAATAGGGTGCTGGTTCACCACATGGTATATGAACTGTACTGGACCTGTAGGAAGGCCCTACAGAAGCAGCTGCTAACCTGTGGTTGATGGGTTTGCTTGGCCAGACAGGCTGAGATTAGGTAACTGTGGTTGATGGGTTTGCTTGGCCAGACAGGCTGAGATTAGGTAACAACAACAGCTCTGCTACATAGCTAATGTACCTACCCTCCAAAAATCACAAAAGCTGAATTATAGTACTACCAAAACCTCTGTATAAAGCATGAGGCCATTGACTGCTGTCCACTAATGACCATCTGTTCACTGCACTAAACATAACTTCTGTTCTTTAATTTTACTCATGAAAAGTTTCCAGAGAAATTGCCCATCCAGTTGTTCTTAGCATTTTTTTTTACACTAATCTTTGTTTTTTCACTGCCTCATTATAAATTCTCCCAGTGAAAAATAAAGATTCCATCAGCTAAATAATTTAGGAATTCTCATGGCTATATACAGTAATGGTATTGAAATCATTAGAAACATTAAAATAGACTCTAAAAAAGGGATTTTCAATACCTAATAAAAATACGGTATGTTTTTATAAACAGTGCATTAAGACCAAGACTACCTTGTTTACCTCACAATAAGATAGACTATGATAGTTAGCTAATATAAGCTCTTTCAACTGTGCCAGGCAGTAGCAATGTCTTAAAACTCTCTCAATCCCATTTCCACTGGCCAAATAACTCAATCTATACTTATTCTACCTAATCGTTTTTGCAGGACAGTGAGCGAAAACAACGGTGATATCGACTCCCATGGTTCTCACACTCTCACTTCACTTTGGTCACATGTTCTTATCAACTCGCCCCTCTGGCCAACTCGTTCCACTCGACCAGTTTGTTCCTCTGCTCAACTCATCACTACAACAGTCAACTCGTCCCTAAGTCAACTCAAAGCATATGCACGTATTAACTCTTATAATTTTAAGTTAGGTATGGTATTAAAATTTTGGGCTGTGTTAAATAGGTTAAGTCCAATTGGGGTAGGTTATTAAAATGGGTTGGGCAATAAGGGTTGAGTTGAGAGATCAGAGAGGGAGAGAATTTCAGTAATCCACGCCTTTTATTATTCCAAATCTTGCCTTGCCATTTCACCTACCAAAGAGATACCATAAACACACACACACACACACACACACACACACACACAGGAACATACAATTCACAACACTCGCAGAAGCAATGACAGCTAATAGTATGATGTTTGATGGCATAATGAATATTTTCCATTTTTTCATATCTGCTATTTGTTTAGTCAGGTCTTTTGAAATCCTCTGTTGTTTAATTCAGTCACACTATAACCAGTTTCTGCCTTGCTAATCCCTTATATTATAAAGCTTGATGAGTACTCAAGTTGCAAATCAATGCGAGTCAGCTATAGTTGTGACAGATACTAGCATCATAGATAAACTCGCTTCTCTTCTATCCGTTTTGTGAAAGGTTGTGTTAGAGTGAATGTTTTTTTTTTTTTAGGTAATTCACTTGTTTTTATTGTCTGCCTAGTCTCTGGTCTGCGCAAATGAAATACTAGAGGTAGAAAAGACGTAGGACTTACCTCCAGACTCCATGCTAACTGATCCTGCAGACTCAATGAAATACAGCTTATTTTAGTAAATGCTCTTTTAGTATGGTCTGTCTTTATTACTGTGTGTATTCAGCATAAAAAATAAAAGATTAGTTATGTACCGATTTATATATACATTCTTACATATATAAATATAACAACATGTTTTGCTGCTAGTGTACATAGCTACATGTTAAGTCTATGTGTATACTGTATGTACAGTACTTCTCGGTACAGTTTCAACGTTGGTCCGTATAAGAAGCTTCTACAGCCACGTGTGGTTAATAATTGTGATTGGAAAAATACCTATAAATGACACAACCACTCTGCAAGCCTACCACACTGTTAGTTCTACCACAAATTTCCCTACTGTTAACCCAGCAAGGAGCCGTAACTCATTTCAATTCCAACTCAAACCTTGGTAAAACTTCTTCTCTATCTATCTATTTGCTATGTGTAAAAGAAAAATACCAACAAAATGAAATGTACTTAATGTTAATAGAAAAGTTTTTAGTGTGCCAAAGTCCGCAAGTCAAGGGAATGTTATATAGGCTATACCTTCTGACTTGCCTCTAACTAACCTTACCTCATCACCCACAGAAATCTGAACACTCCACCTCATTCTCGTTCATTATTGCAATGTACAGTCCCCCCTTAGAGCTCTATTATATTTAGAAAGTGTTATAACACCTCATTAAACAGCATACTATAAACAAATGAGACTTTATATTTAACAAGTATACAGTAAGTTATTGTTATATGCTGCCTTTTATAAGCCCATTCTTGCAGTTAATTTCACAAACACTGGGGGGGGAAGCCTGCCTATAAAGCAGATTTGCTACATCAACAAGGGCTGGAGAGGGATGCATTCATGTGGTAGCACTGATATAACTGGGCAGTGGAGATGCCAGTTATACAAATGTTCCTCAACTCCCTCCCTATCTTCCCAAAAGGAAGAGGGCAACTTCAGCCTGGAGGCCACTACATTCACATTCAGATGAGCTTGTGGTTGCAATTACTGTTACCAATTTCCCCCAATTTACAGTACCAATGCTATTTTGGAACACACCCTTGTCATATAACAAGACCTTACTGTAACTTACTATTTCCTAAATACATACCTCACAACTACAAGAAGTGTCAGGATTTCATATGACAATATAACCTCCACTTCGGCTCATGGTAGTCAATGCAAAAAGATATAGCAAAGGAATCAAAATAATTAAAGTGTCAAGATTTAAAATACTTCTATTAAATATGTAGTCACAATAAATTATCTACTACCTCTAAAAGACACCCTCTCACTATCAAAATATTACAGTTTACTGATTATGGGTGATGTCCATTTCAGTAAATCCTTGCTGTTACAAGATGATTTTATTTAACCTAAGGAATCCTGAACTGATGGGAATACATTTATTAAGGCTATAGCTAACACCTCCAGTTCAAATAGCCTCCCCTAAACTAAGTAAAGTCATCAAGGCATAGCAAGAATAAAATGACAGACATACCCGGGCTCAGTGGCTTTGCAAGGCAAAAATTTCGAAGTCATTAGGATTTAATTCCATGAATTATGTGATGTACTCTTTATCTTATTCTTGTCTGCGAAGATTTAGTCAGCACAGGAGAGGCTTTCTGAATCACAGGAATAGATATTGTCCACATTAACTCCTCTGATACGAGAAGCCTTTCTTATGCTAAATTCTCTAGTGGCAGCACGAATAGAATAAAAATTACACATCACACGACTGAAGAGGTTAATGGTTTATAACTATCTGACCACTGTGCTGCAGCCATACTGCCCTCTAGCCTTCTCGAAGTGGTTCTTTTGGGAATAAACCAGGGCAGGCCTTGGTGGAACCCGTTTTTAGTCTGAGGGTGCAAGAGTGAAGGAAGAAAGTCACTATGAATATTGCTACTGTAAAATAAATATATATATTACTGCATGACAGATGAAGAAGTGTGGAGGAATAAGACAAAGCAAAGATGAAAGTATTGCTTCAATAAAATCTTGTTTTGAGAGATTTCCTTGCCATTTCTTCCTTAGGCATTATTTCAGTGGCTTTCTTCATTTCACTTTTTATGGTTCATTTACCTGTGGTCTTGGTTTTAACTGCTATTACTTCCACTGATTAGGACGAGATTTAACACTTCCTGCAATACTGCAAAATGGGCCTTACATTATACTATAACATACCTAATGGTCATAATCATGTGCTAAGATTTATTTTCAACTCAATTTTTTTTTTTGTAAATTGGATGATGATGTAAATATCACTGGAATTCATGTGAAACCCCTCTAAATTTATGTCTACTAAATTTGGAAGGGTTTTTTCACCATACTGGCATATATAAAATTATGTCTGTAAATCTGACTCTGTACATATTATTAACAAAAAAAGGGAGATGGTACCGGTATGACAGCCTTTTAACAATGCCAGCTGATGTTTTATACACACAATACAGGAATACATAAATGAAATAAAAGATCCCAACAGAACACATGATATCACACTATATCTATAATGCACAAAATGATACTAATAACCCAAAGTTACTGACAACTTTAGACGCCTTGATGTTCCTCGATGTAAACATTATCGTAATCTTAGCAAAGTCCAGTGTTAATCTTACATAAAGCAACTCCCCCTCCCCTTCCACAAAGATTAAATATGTATCAAGGGTATCAGGGGGTTGCTGTATACATCAAAGGAAGTAATTATGTTACCTGAAGTCTAACCAAGATAGTCACAAAAACAACACACACAGCAGTGCTAGGAGATACGTTTTTGCTTGAAGGATGTAATAAAACTGGACGGAATTTTCGAGCAGAGATCATAGAGCGCTTTCAGTATATTTTGCTTTTGTAGAAAGTCTTGAGTTGCTTTGTTCGGATCTCACGTCAGCAATAAAAACAGACAGCAATTAAAAGCAAAAACAAGAAAATTATGTCTGTCTCCAGCCGGTTTGTCGAAAATTCCGTCCCCTGATAGACGAGTTTGTGTTCAACAGTGTGAGAGAAAGTTGGCAGAATAAAGAATATGTAAATGTATTCTGTGTTTGTCTCATGCCTGCTGAATACATTACAAAGTGCCAAGATGGCCACAACATCCTGAGAACAAACTAACGCAATGGACGACTACTGTAAAACTTTGATATAACGGACTTCAATAGACTGTAATTCGCTTTTACTGGAATCGAGGAGCTATCTATCTATCTATCTATATACCTAGGCTGCTTCCCCCAAGAATAGGGAGGTAGCCGAGACAGGTCGACACACTCCCAATTTACTCATCCACTCAACCATATTTTAGCCCGGCAGTGGATGTTCGAAAAAGTCCGATAATGCCAGAAGCAGTCCGGATTGTCTAACCACTTCAGCTATGTTCACCACAATAAGGTAAATAAAAAACATGTTTATCAGTGGACAATACAGTACACTGAGAGGGCTAACTGTGGTAGTTTTCAGGGCCTTATCCAGCACTATGGGGAAGGAAAGGCATGATTCCTACAGGAAGTATCATAGTAATCTATTTAAGTGATCATATCAAAATTTGTGCTGACTCATTTCCAAAATCCTCTTTTCATTTAGGTAAATGATTTTGTGGTAACATTTATGTTAAACTTATATCGCATATATTTTGGAAAATAATATTGTTCTTTTATTATAAGTAATAAATGGTCTGCCAAAAATAAGGGGAGAGGTGTACGTCCCCAGCGCCTGCCTTAAATCCATGTAACAAACAGACAAGAGTGCCGATGCCAAGACAATACTCCTCACCTAACAACTGAACTTATGTGCTATATTTATTAATTAGGTTAAATAAATCGGTGGTTATTTATGTCAACCTTGTAACTAAAGTAGCTGAATAATACTGTACAGCACTTGCTAGAATGCAGTACTGTATGTTACTAAGTGTCCAGTCCAAGGGAATGAATGGGTTTATGTGTTAAAGTCTCAGGCGGACTTTAAATAACGCCAACAACTGGAAAATCTAAATATTTACCTCATTCGCATGCTATTGTTGTGGAGTGACATTTAAACTCGCCGTCACAACAAAAATTACGCCATCTGGACGATTCCCCGCTGTGAATCAGCAACGACCCTGACACAAAGACCTCTGGCCAATACTCAAGACCGTTCACCAAGATTTGACATGCAGTGTAGTGAAGGATTTTGCCACCATCTCTTTAAGGCATGGCAGTGCCTGTGCATTTCTTGCTGAGATGGGTAATGAGTTTTTTTCTGCTCTTTTTAGTTATTTTTCTTCTGTATGCTACAAACTGCAGTTTCATCCTCCTGCATAACTTCGTGACCCCATTATTGCAGAAATGTAATTACCAAGAATACTTGGTACCATTTCCTATAGCTACCCTTACCACCTTCGTTTTCTAAAAATAAATTGCCAGTGAAAACGTATCCCGAAACGGTACTCTTACGAAGATTAAAGAAATGCACTTGCTTTCGGAAGCCACAGTATTTCACAGAGATGAACGCAGGCCAAACCGAAAAACGATGAGAACCTAGCGGGCAAAACAAGGGCTAAGGTTTGCTTCCGCCCTTCATTATTGCCCGTTTTAATCAACTGCCGTCAGACAAGGGAGCGACCAGCAATCTCTGTTCGGTCCTCAGTTAATAAATATGTTCTGACTGTTAGGGCGGTCACCGGTTGGTAAATTAGCGCAAAATGTAACTATATTCATAAATGAATAAATAAATAATCTACTGTATATCTCACTGTGGTCATAGCCTGCCAAGCCAAAGAGGGTGAAGAAATACTACACCGTGTAATAGGAGTTTATCTTCGACGTCCTGGACAGTTTTCACTATAACTTGGCCGGAAAATGCCATCTTCTCATCTTGGATACTAAGTTTTAACAACAGATTAGCACCAGAATATGATGGAAATCACGAAGAAGTGCTTAGGAAAGCATGTATAGCGGCAGCATTTT
>JAGKTI010025457.1:0-13965 GCA_018397915.1 Birgus latro
ACAATGATTATCATTTTTCCTTCCAAAAGAGTGGTTAAGGCACCAGGATCCAAGAGCAAGGAAGGAGGAGGTACAGTTGTGGGGGAGCCAGTTTACTTCATAAGCCTAGCTGCACTTTTTTTCTCCATTGTGGGAGGAGTTGTAATTTCTTTTACAGTAGCTTTTTCTTCATGCTTTACTCTTGGGGTGAAGCAAATATTTTGGGTGACTCATAAAACTGTGTTACAGTAATGAGAACAAATGAATGGTATTTCAAGATGGAGGTAAGGCAATTGTATATCAAGACAGAGTGGACAGAGTGTAACTTACGAAATCCTTAACTGGTGTGACCCTGATCTAACTTAACCTCACCCTGGCAGGGACTGTCGGAAGAGCAAAGGGAGCGTCTGGAGAGGAATCGTCGTCTGGCAGCTGAGCGACGTATTGCACGACAACACCAGCAGCAGGAGGAAGATCAGGCAAGGGAGGAGGCACTGAGAGAGGAGGAGGAGGAGAGGCAGAGAGAGGAAGAAAGGGATCATGACTTGCCAGTTGAGGATGCGTTTGGTAAGTTAACTCTACACTGAGTGACAAATGGTCTTGTGTAACAAGGAAACCATATATTATACTGGGTGATAACCATAGATGGACACTTAGTGGTCATTTGATTGAAGGGATGGAGTTTATTGATTTTTGTGGATTCTTTAACTCTGTCGCTGTTAAGGACATGGCTTTGTATTGTATTTCGTTAAACACAAACATCTAATACTTCCCCTACTTCTCTGATAGCTACTGTGAATATGTAGCACACCAAGTTTGACTGTATAAGGGTAACCATCAATATACAGTAAATTCCCCCCTCCCTCCCTCCCTCCCTCCCCTTTTAAGTACATAGAAAAAGAGAAAGATTGTGTAATATAGTTTCTTTGTTACCTGGAAAGCAGATTTGTCGGTTTCCCCCAGTTAACAATACCGTCTATATGATACAAAGCCATGGTATTTTAGAAAGCATTCCCTATACCGAGTACTGCCTTTACTCAAGTTATATGTTGACCTCTTCAGTGTGGTGATGCATTTTTTTATTTCATTCATGCTTTCTCCAGACTATTGCATTCGGCTCTGGAGATCTGTTTTGAGCACGAGTCACAAGTTATAGTGTGGTATTTTAAGTGGCCGAGGAGGCTTTGTGACACCTCGTCCATAGTGATAGAGGTAGACTGCAAGATAATGCTGATTTCATGTGTGCGGCGTGTCGGGGAGAGCAGGTGGAGATTGTTAGGCGTGAGAGGGTTGAACTTGCTGGAGAGTCTCTTGAGTGTGTGGAGGAGTTTTGTTATTTGGGAAACATGTTATGTGCCAGAGGTGGGGCTAGAGTTAGTTCGGTTGCTAGGGTGCGAAGTGGTTGGAAGAAGTTCAGGGAGCTGTTGCCTCTCATGACATTGAGAGGATTCTCCTTACATGCTAAGGGGTGTATGCAGCATGTGTTAGGAGTGTGATGCTGTATGGTAGTGAGACCTGGGCAGTAAAGGAAGAGGGTATTCGCAGGTTTAAACGTACAGAAATGACAATGATTAGGTGGATGTGCAGTGCGTCCCTGCGTGCAAGGCCTGGGTGGGCTGGGTTTACGATGGAAGAGTTGAGAGGTAGGATGGGACTGGAGTGTATTGGTGTTGTAATGAGGAGAGGTAGGCTGAGGTGGTTTCGACATGTGGAGAGGATGGGGGATGATAATTGGGTACAGAGGGTGAGAAGTGTTAATATTAGGGAAGGGGTTGGGAGGGGTAGACCGAGAAGTCATGGGACGAGGTCATTAAGTGTGACTTAAGGGTTAAGGGATTGAACAGGGAGGCTGCCAAAGATCGAGCAGCTTGGAGAGCCGCCATTAGGTGACCAAGGCCGATGCATGCAAGCATGTTAGAGCCTTCAAAAACGAAACAAAACGAAACGATTACACCTTAATATTCACTTGTATGTTGTTTATTTATACTGGTATCTTTTAAATACAGGTATTTGACATAGTTCCCATGAGTAGCATACTTGAGGATATTCAGATTCAATGTGGGGAATAAACTGCTAAGGAAGATGCATTATGAAATCTACAAAGCCAGTCTTCATTAACATCACTACAAGAGGTCTCCCTTAAGCTGAATGAAATTCTTTGGAAGTAGCAGTTATGCATCATTACAATATGTCGTTGAATTGAAGGTCCTGACATGATATTTTTCCTTACAGATGCCCTGAGATCAAGAGACCAACAGACTGAAAGAAACAAGGAAAAAGACTTGCAGGATGGTGATGATAAGGGTAGGGGCAACACTGAGGCCATGGATGTAGATGAAGAACCTATTAAAATTAGGTCTCATCCTGGTGGCAGAAAACGAACAATTGAAGATACAGATTTGGAGGAGGGAGAAGATGAAGATGGGCAAATATCACCGAGTAAGAAATTTGAAGAACTTGCTAAACCTCAGTCTCATCATCTCGGCAGAAAACGTATTGTTGAAGACACGGATTCTGAGGGAGAAAGGGAAAATTGGCAAATATCATCAAGTATGAAATCCAAAAGACTTGATAGTGTAGGGACAGTTATGGATGATAATGTAGAGGAAGAACCTGATAAATCTAATAATAGTGGCAAAAAACATGCTGCTGAAGACACAGACTTGGAAAATGGAGAGAGCGAATATAGGCAAGTAGAAGTAACTGAGAAATCCGGAAGAACCGACACTGCAAGAATAGATGCAAATGATGATGCTGTAGTTGAGGATAATAGGGAATCAATAACAGATGAACAAGTAACCCCAAGTAAGAGATCTCAAGGAACTGATAATTTAGGGATAGATGTGGATGATGGTGATGTAGAGGACAATAGGGAATCAATAAGAGATGTGCATTTGTTGTCCTCAGTTTCAGCAATGAATGATGTAACAGCCACCAACACTGCAGAATCCAGAAGTGTGGGTAAGGGCAGAGTAGGTTCAGAAGAGAGTTCAGGAATTGGTGAAAATGGAGACATATCCACAGAAAATAAGGGACTGGAAAATGGAAATATGGGATCAGACACACACATCCAGCCAAAATGTGGAGAGAATGAAAAGAATGGAGCTACTGGAATTGGTATGGAAGCTCAAACAAGTGAGAGTAAGAGGCAGTCGGAAACCTCTAAGAAACACACCCTCAGTAGCAGCCAGTCAAGTAATGCAGAAAAAACTAATGCCACTTCAGATGAAGTGCTTGAAAAACAGAATGATGCAGAAAAAAACATGGGAAAAGAGGAGAAAAGAGAGGAAAACAAGGTGCAGGAAATGGAAAGAAATGATGAAGCAAGTAAAAAGAGTGAACATGGGATAGAAGATGGAATGGAAGAAATATGTACAGAAGACTTACTGAAAATGCTGGAAGATTAAGTGAGCCTTCAAAATTACTTATATGCATATGCTAACTTAATCAGTCAGTCAAACAACACCATGCTTTATCATAAGGAATCCCCATATTGAGTTTGGCCGTGGTACAGCTGATGTTTTCTATGGATGGGAAGCAAAATCAAGTGCCAAATCAGCTCATTATTTCCCAAGAACCTCCTTTATGTTTCATGGACTTCAGTACACACCTGCAGACTAGCTCTTATTCCCTACTGCTGTGTCCTGCCTTATCCAGTCTGCCTATCACCTTTAGCAGCAAAAATGACCCCACAATTAGGCTTCCAGTGTGAGTGTTAGTGGTTTTTGCCTTCTTTAACTCATTCATTCCAGTGAGAGATTTTTCACAGTAATCATTCAGCCAGTAGAGTCTTTAATTCAGTTGTTTTATTCAACTATAATAGTGAAAAGGTTAACTAGGACTATCTGACAGGCAATTATGAAGCAAGTGTGAGGAGGTGGGGGTGGAAAGGTGTGCCTGTGAGTAGAATCAGGATTCCAGGGGGCTTGAAAGGTGAGTGAGTGTGTGACCCATTCTTTTGGCCATACTGTTGACTTGCTCTCTCACTAGCATGTTGCTACTTCTTTGTTGCTTTCTGGACCCAGTCTCACTCTAATTGTGACTGGGAAAGAGGCAGAGTGATAGAATGATGAATATGTAAACCCCCCAGTTGGATACGTCTTCTAAGCTGAATGTAATCGTCTAGCGTAATACCGTAGTAGCAAGAATAAAGTGAGAATTTTGTTAATAACTTAAATTTTATCATCATTATCATATTGAATAAAATGTAGTTGGTGGGAATGAGACAGAATTAGTGTACAGTATTGCAATTGTTTTAATTTTGAACATTTAGCCTAGTGTTTAGAATTAAAAGGTAGGAAGGATTAGTTTGAGTCTGTGCTAGGAAAGTTTTATGTTTGATGTAAATATAAAATATTGATTAGTTTAGAATTAGTAGTGCATTATTATGCAGTAATTATTTTTTGCAGTTTACGTCAGTATTTAGTACAGTCGCAAATAGCTTTATATATTACTGCAGTGTTCCTCTTTGTTTTTTTGTTTTTTTCCAGATTAATTCTGTACTTTGTATTCCTTTTAGTTGGTACAATATTCTTTTCAGTTCTAGCTCACTGGTTTTAGAATACTTTTGTAGGTATTAGATTCTCATGTTTGTAGCAGTTATGAAGACTGCAATACTATATTTTTTATTTTATATTACCAAACAGTTGTTAGTTTAAATTGACATTTTGTTTGAAAGTAATTACTGCACTGTATTGGGTTTGCCATGTAGAATATTATTTTTTCACAGTACTGTAATGTTTTATGGATGAACCTTAACAAATAAACCCAGTAATAATTTCTTAAAGGATTAGAACAAGAACCATATTTTTTATATCTGTAAATGAAAGCTGGTAAGATTTTAGTTTCCAGAGCAAGTCTTTCTTATGCTTAAGTGATGCATTCAAGAACACCATTTTTTGAAAGTAATCTTGAATGCTTACATAGTCTTTTGCTCAGGATATGCCACATAACTCAAGAATAAATAACTTCATTCAGTTTCTCATGTTTTAATTTAAGTCATGAACCTGCAGACCAACTACTATCCCTTAATTCTGTTTTCTTTTTCCCATCCAGTCTGCTTTCCACCTTCCACATGATACTGAACTACAAAATGTGTCAACAATTAGGCTTACTGTGTGAGTATTATTCAGAGAGGTTTTTGTGTTTTGTAGTATTAGGTTGGTAGGAATTGAGGCATTAAAGGTAGTGTACAGCATTGTAGAAAGTTTGGTCTTTAGCTTTTAATGTTGAAAGTGATAGTTTTATATTTCGGCGGTGCTGGAGAGGGATGCCTTCATGTAGTGGTACTGATATGACCTGATGGCTTCACTGCCTGGTCATACAAGTGTCCTTCTGTTTCCTTGCTGTTCCCTAAAACAAGGATGGTGGACTGCAGGAGAAGGATAACTTCAGCCTGCAGTGCACTGGATTTACATTCAGATGAGCCTGGAGTTGCGGCAGTGCTGTATTTTGACATTATAACCTTGAATACTGTAGTGATAGGTGAGTGTATCCACCATCCACTCATTCAACTTAGAGCTTCCTATAAAGTAGTAGACTGTGCACTGAGTGACAGGTCAAATAGATTCCTGTAGCGAGATCAGCATTTTTTCTACATTGGGTGGTGACCATATAACCAGTAGACGGTGGCTTGGTGGTCTAGTGGATTATGACACTCCAGCTAATTGTGAAGGATGGTTGGGATTTTATTTCTCACATAATGCCACTCAGACTGCCCTCTATGCAACTCACACACCACTTTAATATACCTCACCATCACGTCCTCAGTCTCCCCCTCCCCCTTCCACTTCACTCGCATACAGTCCTACTTAGCCTCTCATTCTCCATCCTCTCCGCATTGCATATTAGAGCTTATTACTCTCCTGTTTGTCATGTATATTGCCAAGTTAGAGTAAAAGAGCTTGAAAATTTACTAAACAAACTGTCAACTTATTCTGTATCCTAAACAGAAAAGTAAGTTACTTAAATTCATAAAGGATTCAGGGCACAGTATCCCAGCCAATAGAACATTATTGACTTAAAATGTGTAATATCACATTATACTGCACAGTTGCACTCATCATCTGCTGACTGTTAGGTGAGGCATGTGGATTGATGTCGGGAACATCAGTATGTGGTCTATCATCTGCTCATTCTATGTAGTGCTGCCTTTAGGTGACTGTGCACTGAATTACAAGCCAAATGGTCTGATGTAACCCAGTATACCATTTATTACTCTGGATGGCAATCAAATAACCAAATAACCTCTGTTGGTCTAGTGGGTGAAGGCGTTTCACTCAGATGGGGCTTGCGAGGGTTCACATCTGGGAGTGGTTGGAGTTTATAGTCAGATGGGGCTTGCGAAGGTTCACATCTAGGAGTGACTGGAGTTTATTGCTTATATAATGGCACTCAGGGATGAGTGAGAATGGTCTACCTCACCCTGTGTCAGGACCAAGTAGCCTAGCCCTAGGGCCTTACACTCTTTATGGGGCAATAAAGGAGTGGACAATAATGAATAATCTATCTATCTATCTATTGCCAGACGCCTCAATCCCGAACGGGGTGGCCACAGACAAATCGCCTCCATGTCACTCTGTCCCCTGCCATTTCACTACCATGCTCCCAACTCACACCCCCCTCTCTCATATACCTCTCCACTCCATCCCTCCATCTCATCCTCGGCCTCCCCCTCCCTCTCGCCCCCTCCACCTCTCTCACATACACTCTCCTTGTCAATCTTTCACTCTCCATCCTCTCCACATGCCCAAACCACCTTAACGTGTTTCTCCTAACGCTTCCCATCACATCCTCAACCACACCACAACGCTCCTTCACTTCCTCATTTGTTAGTGTGTCTCTCCATGTGACTCCACATGCTCCTCTCAAATAACTCATTTCCACTGCTCTCACTCTTGACTTCTGTCCTTCCAACAGGGTCCAAGCTTCACTTCCATATGTCAGAGTTGGTATCACAATACTGTCATGTAACAACTTTTTCACTTCCATGCTCACCTCCCTGTTTCTTATCACTGCTTTCAACGAACCAGCAACCTTCCTTCCCTGCTGCACCCTTTTGAGCACTTCACCCTCCAGACTACCATCCTTACTCATCACACTGCCCAAGTACTTAAATTCACTCACATTCTCCATATCCTTCCCATGTGACATAAGTATATTAGAGAAAGCTTGGGTAATCAGGAACCATGGCATATGTCATTTATCTACTGTACTAAAAGGCAGAATGTACATAATTACAGCCTTTATAAATAATCAGACACAGTAAGAGGATCACAACCCCTTGACCAGTCCAATCTCCCTAAAAAAGCACATCCGTGTATCAGTTATATCAATATCCCCAGCACTAGAGTTCGTGGAGGAGGCGAAGGGGACCTCCGCTACTCAGCAATATTTTATAGGTGAGGTGTGTTCATGCATAAATCACAGAAGGAGCAGGATTACACGACTGATAAAGAACACGGCATTACAGTCATCACAATGTGGTGGAAATATCTGAGTAATACAGATACAGCCATGAGCAAATGTAAGCTGGCAATCCTCTACCATCATTGTGCTCTGCCTTCCACATTCCTCATCCCTCCCTAAACGACAGAGAGTATCCTTCTTCTCAAACTCATTTCTTTGCTCCATAATGCTAACAAAAATGGTTTATGTTACACCATCCCTTGCCTCAGCCAGAAAGGAAAATGTTGGGGAATTTTAGCTTATGAGTGCACAGAACATTGCAAAAGTTGGAACACTCTAGCACAGTCGTCAAATAGTAGAAGAGATTGTGTTGTTCAAGGCATCATACTCTTGTCAGTTAAGGAAGCATTCTGACATCTCCTCCTGAGTGATTTATTTTTGGATATGGGTGGTTAATATCCATTTGTACATTCCTTATGCAGAATTTGGTAATAATGGAAGGATTTATGCTCCCTAATATCTCATCCTTAGTGATTAATTTTTGGCTATGGGTGGTTAATATCCATTTGTATGTAGAGTATGGCAGTGGTGCAATGGTGGAAGGACTTTATGCTCCTGAACATCTCCTCCTATTAGCGATTTATTTTTGGCTGTGGGTGGTTAACATCTATTTGTACGTAATTTATGCAGAGTACGGCATTATTGGAAGGATTAATGCCCCCTAACACCTCTTCCTTAGTGATTTATTTTTGTTTATGGGTGGCTAATACCCTTTTGTACATTATTTATGCAGAATATGGTGATAGTGGAAGGATTTATATAACAAGTGGACAGTAAGGTGTAATAATCAATAAGTCACTTAGGAAAAGGTGTTAGGAGCTTCCTTAACCGACGAGAATACTAGCCAAGGTCTCGTTCAGGATTTATTGGTGAGAGAGAGAGAGAGAGAGAGAGAGAGAGAGAGAGAGAGAGAGAGATTCGTTAGAAATATTACTTAGGTGGCTTACTATGTCGCTTCAATAATATGTATTCTAGGTGGCTTTGTGGCTTAATGTGTTGTCTGGGGTTTCGTTCAGGCTTTGCTGGTGAGGAGAGAGAGAGAGATGAATGAGATCGGAAAAACAGATAGGTAGGTAAATGGATAGACAGATAAGCAGCAGATGGATGAATGAGATAGGAAAACAAATAGGTAGATAGATTAGTATAGGTAGATGGATAAGTGAGACAGGAAAAACAGAGTGGGTGGAGAGAGAGAGACGGGTAGATAGACAGATGAATGAAAATAGACAGTGTTTGGTATGCAGATGAAATACGGACCCAAATCATGACTGAGCACTTAAAAAAGAAAAAAAAAAGATGTCCCCTTTCGTGACAAACGCGATTATAGATACATTTATTATGAATGGATATTGGTAAGTCAGAGAAGTTGAACAGCCATAAGCAAAAGTTGTCTGACACTACCGACTGTATCAATAAGGCTTTTAGAGGCACTGTTTGTATGTGGAAGAAATATTTTGCACACTACAAAGGAGTATGTGAAGGAAGGATACGCTCTGTCGTTTGGGGGAGGATAAGAAATATGGAAGCTTAGGACAGTATTGGTATATTCCAGGCGAACTATTTCTCCCAGCTGTACCACGTGCAAACTCCGTGCATAAAACCTCACGACACAGCTGTCAAAAATGTGTCTTGACCAGGGTACAGGTTAATTCAAAAGTTGGGTTGGGAATTCACTCCCTCTGTTTCACACTTCGGTTTGTGATTTTCCTCCCTGATGTGTTTTACTGAAGAGGGTAATTAATGAGTGGTAGTCTGTGGTGGTAATGGTGGTGGTGGTGGTCGTCGCCGCGGTAGTAGTAGTGGTGGTGGTGGTGGTAGTAGTAGTAGTAGGAGGAGGAGGAGCAGTAGTAGTAGTTGTAACCCCAGGCGTATTTGCATCTGTACCCAGTGGACTGCAGGCTGAAACTGCCCTTGTCCTGCAGCCCACCATCCACCTTTCAGAGACGGAAGATAGGTGAGTGGTAGAAGAGGTGAAATATTACAGAGAAACATACAAAGCCTCTCTCAGCTTTAGGAATATTAGCCAGCAGAGGAAGTGAAATATTACAAAGAAACATACCAAGCCTCTTACAGCTTAGGAATATTAGCCAGCAGAGGAAAGTGACAAGTAGAAGAGAAATATTACAGAGAAACATACAAAGCCTCTCGACTCAGGAGTATTAGCCAGCAGAGGAAAGTGACAAGCAGAGGAGGTGAAATATTATAGTTCTTCCACCGTAACTTGGCCCAGATTTTCGTCCATTTGCAGCTTTTTTCACGAAGCTCACTGGGAGAAAAAGACAATACTACGGCTCTACATCCTTGCCATAGCACTTTCTCGTGGCTAGCATCGTGTTCCAGCGTTAATCCACTGTTACAACTCAGCATTCAAGATGGAGGGATGGCAGTTTTCGGCCAATTTAGAGTAAGAGGAGTATAGGTGATTTTTTTTTTTTTTTTACAACTGTGCTGGTAGTCATCACCGTTGCTCAGTAGTACCGTGACATGCTCCTTCTGCTGTCAGTAACCGTGTGGACGTTGCATCGAGACCACTACATTGACAGACTGTGCAGTGGGTGTGTTCAAGGGAATGTACAGTATATGCGTTAGTTATGCGGTAGGAATGAGTCTCATTGACTGCTAGTCAGATTAACCCTCCATATGCCTTTGTTATGAGGGAGGAATGAGTCTCCTTGGTTACTAGTCAAATTAACCATACATGTGCCTTTTGTTATGAGGTAGGAATGCGTCTCCTTGGTTACTAGTCAAATTTACCCTCTACTGTATACGCCTTTGTTATGAGGGAGGAGTGAGTCAAATCAACCCTCCAGTCCGGCCATCACCTGAGCTGAAATGGGTGAGGGATTTTCTTTAGGTGAGGAAAAAAGCAATATAACTCGTCTCCAGTGAGGTAGCATTTTACACCCGCGGTCGCGGTGAAGAGAGAGCGGGTGTTGTTTAGCTCGGTGCGCGCGCGCGCGCGCGCGCGCGCGATGGCTTAGTTCTAATTTGATGGGATATTTTTTTATGCATTATTTTTGGTTAGGTAGTTGCCATTTACTTTGTGACCTAATTAGAATGAATGTTAAAACGAAATATACACCACCACCACCACCATCATCATCGTAAATATCATCATTATCATTATTATCATCACTATCATCGTCACCACCACCATCATCACTATCATCGTCACCACCACCATCATCATCACCATCATCATCATCGTAATCATCATTATCATTATCATCATTGTCATCATCAATATCATCGTCATCGTTACCACCACCACCACCATCACCCATCATTATCACCGTCATCATCATCATGGCCTTTCATTTCCACTTAAGGAAGAAATGAGGTACCGGTAAGATTTAAAAAAACATAGAGAAAGAGAAATGGGCCACACACTCATCCACTCACAAGTCAATCCCCCGGAATCCCGGTTGCTCCTCACAGGCCTTGCCATTTGCATATTTATTTGTTTTATTTTTCCTTATAGACGTGCTTCACATTTCCTACCAGATAGATAATAGGTAGATAGATAGATTCAGTCCAAACACACACTCTTCTACCACTTAAACACACTCATCTACCACTCATCACTCTTCTGCCACTCAACACACACTCTTCTACCACTCAACACTCTCTCCTACCACTCAACACTTCTACCACAACACTCATTCTTCTACCACTCAACACACACTCTTCTACCACTCAACACACACTCTTCTACCACTCAACACACACACTCATCTACTATCAACACTTCTACCACTCAACCTACGCTCTTCTACCACTCAAAACACTCTTCTACCACTCAAAACACACTCATCTACCACTCAACACACTCATCTACCACTCAACACACTCATCTACCACTCAACACACTCTTCTACCACTCACTTACCACTCTTCTACCACCTAAACCATTTTACCCTAACTTGGTCTAAAAGTACCATCTCACCATCTTGCATGCTGGGTTGTACCGTTGCAACAAGACATCCAATACAGCGCTTGTCACGAAGGGCTGCCGTGGAAAGAATGTAGAATTTTCGCATTATCTTGTTGCACGAGTAGCTACGTGGAATAAGCTACAAAAAGACGAATAGCTGGATCAAATTAAGGCAAAGGCAGGACAATACTCTAAACTATTCCTCCTCACGCCACACCAAGCTCTCAGAACCATACGTCAGCCTGGACACGAACGCACCCACACGCAATCCTAATTTCAAGGCCCCACACGCAGATCTCCGTTTCATTATCAAGCCCTTCATAGCACCAACCACTTCTCTTCCCTTTGCTACGCTGCTTTCCACTTGCCACTTACATTTTTTTTTTTCCTGCTACTGCACCGAGGTATTTAAACTCCCTCACCAGTTAAAGTCTTTGTCTGTCTGTCTGTCTCTCCAACTAACTAACTAATCAAAGTGTCCCACTGCTTTGTTTCTCAGCATATTTTCTAACTGACTATTTACACAGGGACAGAAAGTGGTTATGATGTTCGGACCTGTAGATCAAAGCAGAGGGAGGCCACTGTTGACGGCTGTACTACTTCTGCTTCTAACAACAAGTGCGGAGGGTGACGACAAGGTGACAAGACTATGGCAACCAGTCCAGATCTCCCACATAAAAGTCACCCCATCAACCACGATCCAGGAGAACCCCAGCGTGCCCTCGGGAGCCAGCCAGGTCCTCTACTGCTCCTTCACCTGCACACGTCTGCCCTGGTGTAACTTATGGTGCGCCTGTCCTCCCACCAGTAGCTGTCACCTTCTCGGCAGCAACACCAGCAGCTGCATCCTCTCCAACATCATCGTCATGCCCACCTACCTTGAAACCAGTGCAGGAGACGCCATCACCTGCCACACACACAAGCAGATAGACCTAGCAACGGGGGCAGCCATCACAGGGGGAAAGATCGTCGGAACCTCGCAATCTCGTGTGAAGGAGAATCTAGTTGATGGGCTGTATGACTACAACTTTGAGAACACCTTTCAAAGCGATTATTCCAACAGTGAAAAGTGGTTTGTGTTGGATTTTGGCCAGGAGGTGACATTTCAACGTGTAGTGCTGCTCGCTGCATCTGCTATGACCACAGCTCGCTTTTGGAACGTTGAGGTGCGAACGGGGCACATCGCAGTGACATCCTTTGGGGACATCTCATCTTACCGTTTCTTTGGCGATTTCCCGGGTAAAGCTGCGAGCAATCAAGAGGTCATACTGGAATCCCCGTTCCCTGTATCCGCCAGGTTCCTCTCCGTCAGGAAGATGTTAGGAGGTGATGGATTTCAGATCGCCCACATCGAGGTTTACTGAAGAAAACGCGTGTACTATCAGTTTTATTAAGAAAATCAGCTTTATTCACCAGTTTTGCTTATCTGTAATGGTGGAAATAAACTTGACTTGCCAGGCTAATGGGCTCCAGATGACCCCCACCAAGGTTTACTGAACAAAACAGATGTGCTAAAAAATAATCAGCTTTATTTACAAGAGTTTTGCTTGCAGTTGTAAAGATGTAGACAAAACTGAAAATTTGCTTAGGCTTGATTTACAGATTTACTTGAAGAAAATTAACTTTACTGACATGGGTTTTGCTTGGAGTTATAAAATTGAAATAAACTTGAGAATAACTGGCATCAGCTTCGTTAACCATCTCTCTCTCTCTCTCTCTCTCTCTCTCTCTCTCTCTCTCTCTCTCTCGTGAAACTACAGATAAGCTTTAAATATTCACAAGGGTTTTAATAGCAGTTTTAAGATCAAAGATAAAATTGAAGTATAATTCCTTTGACCATTATTTATACGAGTTTTATATACAGACAAATTATAAGATCCAGTCTCCTTATTGACTCTATAAATTTAGACTTTGATCCCTCTTAGAGCTTGAAATAGAGCCTGATACACATTTAATACAGGGTGATCCGTAGAGCTTCACTAGAAACTCATCTGGCTCTATTTAATGTGATAGGATGGCTCAGTCTGCTGGTGTGGGCGTGGGTGTTGGCAGTGGGAGCAGGATATGAGTTGATGAGGCAGGGTAGACACTGATAACGCTGAGTGTCTGCTGGTGTGGGTGTGGCAGTGGGAGTAGGAAATGAATAAATGATACAGGATAGACACTGATATCACTGACTGTCTGCTGGTGTGGGCGTGGGTGTGACAGTGGGAGTAGGAAATGAATAAATGATGCAGGATAGACACTGATATCTCTGACCGTCTGCTGGCGTGGGCATGAGTGTGGCAGTGGGAGTAGGAAATGAATAAATGATGCAGGATAGGCACATTACGCTGACTGTCTGCTGGTGTTGGCCTGGGTGTGGCAGTGATGCAGGATAGACACATTACGCAGACTGTCTGCTGGTGAGGGCGTGGGTGCGGCAGTGGGAGTCGGAAATGAATAAATGATGCAGGATAGACACATTACGCTGACTGTTTCCTGTTGTGGGCCTGGGTGTGGCAGTGGGAGTAGGAAATTAAGAGATGATGCAGGGTAGACACTGATAACGCTGACTGCTGGTGTGGGCGTGGGTGTGGCAGTAG
>JAGKTI010025459.1:334-13964 GCA_018397915.1 Birgus latro
TGTGTGTGTGTACAGTTCGTATGCATGGTAACTTATGTATGTATCCATGCATCTGTGTATGCATCCATAGATGAGGGAAATGTCTCTCTCTCTCTCTCTCTCTCTCTCTCAGTCTTACAGAAGTTTGGGACAAACAAGAGGCTCTCAAGAGTAATCTGATTCTTGGTTTGCATACTGAAGGAAGTGAGGAGGAGAATAGGGAGATTAAGAGAGAGGAAGAAGAAGAGAAAGAGGAGAAGAACAAGAGCTGGAGGAGAGGAAGGAAAGAAAGAAGAGGACAAAAAGAAGAGAATAAGAACTGAACGAGGTGAGAAAGGGAGAAGGAAGCAGAGAAAGAGCAGGGAAAATGAGAGACGGAAAAAGTGTAGAAGAGAAAGAGGGAGAAAGAAGAACTGGAGCAGGAGAGGAGGAAGGGAGAGGAAGAAGAGGAGGTAGAAGACAAAAGTGGAGAAGGGGAAGAAGGAAGAAGGAGGAAGAAAAGGGGGGCAGGAAGAAGAAATGGAGGATGACAGAAAGAAGGGAAGGTAAAAGGAAGAGAATGAGGGAGTGAATCAAGAAGGGAAGGAAAGAGAATAACGGAAGATAAAGAGGAAGAGAGAAAGACAAAGGAAGAAAATTAAGAGGAATGAGAGTAAGAGGAGGTGAGAGGGGAGAGTTTCAATACCAACAACTAAGTCGTCTTGCCACAGCTTATTCATGCTAAAGTGCATTTGCCCTTACATGACAAAGATCCCAAGAGTGACCTTTGTATAACCGGGTTGTATCGGTGCCACCACATGATGGTGCCCTTCTCCAGCACCAAACCGAGCCGTACTGTACACGGGTATTAGCAGTTGACGGGCTAATCTTTCGTTAACTAAAAAAAAAAATGATATCAGTAATAGAGAGAGAGAGAGAGAGAGAGAGAGAGAGAGCTTGGATTGAAGAGTTCAAGTGAGATGATTCGAATCTGCAGCATTAGATATGAGCTAAACTTGCTTCAACATTTCACACACTAGATATCGTGCCCAAGTTACATAAAATTCGTCTGGTGGTAACAAGAATGTGATCCAGAATACAACATCGTAGTGAATGGGTTGATAACTGATTGCAGCAAAGCCCTGGACAGTTGCCTCGATCTGCCCCCCCTCTCCATAAATTATTAATGTAGCCTAGCTGAACTTAATAGTTAAAAATCTGCGAGATCTCGTTATGCACTTTTTTGTGCTTTTGTGCTCGCTTCGATTCTTATGTCTTACATAATCTTGGTATATTCATCTGATTTTATCTTGAAAATGTTAACTCCGGTGGCATTAATAATTATTTATTTCTAATAGCTGGTTCCATCTATTGATCATCTGTTGTAAAAAAAAAAAAATGTTTTTTCTAATGTCCTTGTTGAACCTTTTATCGAAGAGCTTTTGAGTATCTCCTCGAAGTACATTCGTGGTTTTCTTGAAAGCCTCAGGCGGTGGCTGAATCAGTAGAGAGGCGGCCTGCAGTCCTAATGGACCCAGGATCGAATCCTGGCTGTGGCAGGGAACAGTTTAAGGATTTGAATTTCATAAAAGCAGACTTTACTGATCTACCGGACGACCTTTAGACATGTAAAAATACCCCCCGCTAATACCAGTACACCAGTCTTGTATGAGACGGCCCTGGCGTGGTTCAGTATGGACTGTGGGTGTTAGCGCCTAAGTGGTGACATGTGGAGGCGTGTGGGAGGACTACTGGGCCTTTGGATAGACCCTGCAGCCTTTGCCCAGAGTCGGACAATTTAAAAAGAAAAAAAAGATTTTGAAAGCTTCAAATCAATCACCTCAAACTTATTTCTTCTAAAATTGTCAATCCTAATCTTTTAAGACGCTCCTCATGGGATAGTAGCTCTGATAGCAATGGTGCCATTTTTGTTGTTCTCTGTATGCTCTCCAAGGCATCAATATCTTTACGCAGGTAGGAGACCAAGCTTGGATAGAGTACTCAAGGTGGGGCCGAACATATGGTTTATAAAGATTTTAAAAGGTTTCTGTTGATTGGAAGTCAATAGACTCCAAGCATGTGACTTCCTTTCTTAACAGTTTTGCCAACATGGTCCTCAACTTAAAGATTTACATTAATATGCATTCCCAAATCTGTTTCAGAGTTTGCTTCTCTTGTTTTGATGTCAAACAAAATAACTTTGAGTTCCCTATGTTACAATGAAAAAGTCTGCATTTATTTACATTAATATGTAACTTCCATTGAGATGACCCACACGTGAGTTTATCCAAATCCCTCTGCAGCTGCTGTCTACAATGATCATCTATTACTACATTTTCATTACTACAGACATGACGGCAGAAGAAAGAAGACAAAGCAAGAATTTTGCAGCACAGTTACAGGCAAAATAGGATGCTGAAGAAAAAAATTTAATGATAAGAAGGAAAATAAAAAAATAAAAAAACGAGCACAAACGGCGAACCAAATAGGGAAGGAATAGGCCCAAACCCGAGCGCCCAGCGAGGCTTTATTTAGAAGAAAACAGTTGTATGTACAGTGAGATTGGATGGGAAGGATATGGAGAATGTGAGCGAATTTAAGTACTTGGGCAGTGTGATGAGTAAGGATGGAAGTCTGGAGGGTGAAGTGCTCGAAAGGGTGCAGCAGGGAAGGAAGGTTGCTGGTTCGCTGAAAGCAGTGATAAGAAACAGGGAGGTGAGCATGGAAGTGAAAAAGTTGTTACATGACAGAATTGTGATACCAACTCTGACATATGGAAGTGAAGCTTGGACCCTGTTGGAAGGACAGAAGTCAAGAGTGAGAGCAGTGGAAATGAGTTATTTGAGAGGAGCATGTGCAGTCACATGGAGAGACAGACTAACAAATGAGGAAGTGAAGGAGCGTTGTGGTGTGGTTGAGGACGTGATGGGAAGCGTTAGGAGAAACACGTTAAGGTGGTTTGGGCATGTGGAGAGGATGGAGAGTGAAAGACTGACGAGGAGAGTGTATGTGAGTGAGGTGGAGGGGGCGAGAGGGAGGGGGAGGCCGAGGATGAGATGGAGGGATGGAGTGGAGAGGTATATGAGAGAGGGGGGTGTGAGTTGAGAGCGTGGTAGTGAAATAGCAGGGGACAGAGTGACATGGAGGCGATTTGTTTGTGGCCACCCCTTGCGGGATCAAGGCGTCTGGCAATAGATAGATAGAGAGATAGACAGTTGTAACTGTAAAGAAGTGTAAATCATATTCTCAAGATTCAAACAGAAATATATCAGCAAGGAGAAATAATGTTTTACATGTACTGTCAACAGATTTAGGGGGGTAATTGATGTAGATGATAAACAGCACTGTTCCAAGTACCGCTCACTGAGGTACTCCTCCCGTCCTCTCTCTCTCTCTCTCTCTCTCAGTAGTAGTAGTTGCAGTAGTTGTTTCCTAGGCAGTTTGGCCGAACAGCCCCGAGTCCCTAAGGATGGCCACGGCCGAGACCGGGTTTCCCCACAGAGCTCTCAAGGAGTGTATGGTATGTTGTTGGCGCAAGCGATTGTGAGCAATGCAGTCTTCCATGATGTGCTTAATAGTATGGGATGCTGTGTTACATTTTGGACAGGCATCAGCGACGGAGTCATCCAGCCTCTTCTAATGACTCAAGATGGCTGGGTGATGCCCACATCTCAGCCTGGCCAGGTGGACCTTGTCCTCACGAGGGAGGTAGGATTCAGAAGGGTGAATATCAGGAGACCGTGCATGCAGCTGTGTGTTGTCTTTGAGTGACTGAATGGAGCGGCGAGTCTCTCTCTCTCTCAGTGATTGCTCTTAATCACGTAAGCGAAAAGCCAGGTCCCAAACAATGAAGTGCTACATATAGCACCGGACAGAAAAGCATTCAGAAGTGTGGTCCAGGAGATATTGCAGCTCTCCTCAGTTTCCTGAGGAGGTTTGGGTAAAGGTTTTTCTTTAACTTCGGCTGTAACTTTCTGTTTGGTTTGGTGTGGGTGCTGATGCCGTCGTGGGCAAGGATGTGGGCCCTGGTTCGTTACTGGGTGAGGATGTGGGCGCTGGTCTGGTACTGGGTGAGGATGTGGGTGCTTGTCCGGAAGTGGGTAAGGGTGTGTGCATGGCATATGGTACGGAAGACAAGTTGTGGGTGGGACTTGGAGATTGGCCGTGGAATGGAGAGGAAGACAAGCTAGGGACTGGAGTGGAGGGTTGGGCAAGGGCTGCAGGGCAAACTGTTGTGGGGCAACGTACACTGGCAACCCCACGTAGAGGGGTTGATATGGAAGGTGTTGGTTAGGGAGTGGGAGTTCGGGTTGGGGTGGACAAGTGCATGGTAGTTCCCCACCAACGCCCTGTTGCAACCCACCGACGGCCCCCTCTCCACCAACGCCCTTCTGCAACCCACCGACGGCCCCCTCTCCACCAACGCCCTTCTGCAACCCACCGACGGCCCCCTCTCCACCAACGCCCTTCTGCAACCCACCGACGGCCCCCTCTCCACCAGCGCCCTTCTGCAACCCACCTGCGGCCCCTTCTCCACTAGCGCCCTTCTGCACCCAGGAGCCTTCCTGCTTTTTGCTGCAGTTCTCTACGCACACTGATACAAGAAGTTCAATAGTCGGTATTTCAGTGTTTGGCTTCATTTTTTTTTATCTTTTTTAATGATATTAAATTATCACGAGACAGACTGTAATTATGTCGGGGGATATTTGAGCGGTGTGTGAAGCAGAGATGCTAGGTTTTGTGAGCACACTAGTGCTAGCGTTTTTCAGGTCAGATAAACGTTGGGAGTAGCCGCCATTGACGTCACCATATTGTTGACAAAGACGAGGAGGATCTATGTACTAAATGTAAACAAAGTGTAGGTGAGATGCAGCTGTTGAATGCCAGTGATGTAGGGAGTGGCAACACCTAGAGTGTACAAATATGTCAGCATGCGATTATGAATACACAAGCAATGCCAGTGAACATATGTGGTTCTGCCACAGCTGACAGACCAAAGGTAGAGATAACCCTAAATGTTTAAAAGAAATTTAAACAAGACAATCATAGCATGAGAATAAGAATAAAGACGAATGAGTCTAGAGCTAAGAATGTGGAAGACAGAGTAAAAGAGGAAGGAAAGAATATGATACTCAACAAGAAATCGAGGGTACAAAAGAAACTAGAAAGCACTCAGAGAGCGCATACCTCCGCCAATGCCACTGTCATTAAAATGGATTCGGATCCAGATCCGTGGAGATACAGTACTGTGTGGAATACATATAATCCAAATCCGGATCCGTGGAGTTATTGTGTGGAATACATACGAATCGGATCCGTCCCAAATTTTAATCAACTGTTCGTTGACCCACGGCCCACTCTTCCACAGACTTGTATAGAAATTCATTGAGAACTTTTAGAGATATTGTGCGGTATACATAGGATCTGCCCCCAAATTTAATCAATTCTTTCTTGGCCAATGGCCTGCCTTTTCACAAAATTTCATTGAAATCCGTTGAGGACTTTTGGAGATATTGTGTGGACAAACAAGCAAACATACATAAGTAAATATATAACCTCCTCCAACTTCGTTGGCGGAGGTAATAATAACGAAAATGCAAAGCAAAATAAATAACATGGAACTGAAGATTCATGATGTTCACAGAACTATTGATAATACCGCAAAGGAAAGAATCGTCTCCACTGATAAAGAATAAAAAGAAAAATGTGGAAGAGAACAAACATTATTGTTCACAATTTAGAAGAAAGTGATGCTGATGAAATGGACATGAGAATGAGGCATGATATCACAAAGTGTGCCAGTATTTTTCAAAGGCTAAATGTTCAACTAGAGTCCTAAATAATAAGAACCACTCGACTGACATAAAAAAGGAATAAACCATGACTGTTGCGCGTAGTGCTCAGCAATGTAAATAAAAGTGGGAAGTCGTCAAGGCTACCCAGTTAAAGAAGGTATTCGATGAACATTTTAGAAGACTGAATATAACACCAGAAATGACGGCAAAAGTGAGAAGACAATGTAAGGATATTACAGCACAGTTACAGGCAAGATAGGATGGTGGAGAAACAAACTGAATGATAAGAAGGAAAATAGTAAAAGAAGAGAAGAAAAAAAGAAAAAGAAAAAACGAGCACAAACCACGAACCAAGTAGAGAAGGAATAGGACCAAACTCAAGCACCCAGTGAGTCTTATTTAGAATATTGTAATGAAGAGTAAAATAATTCATACTCACAGAATACAAGCAGGAAATATAACAGTAAGGAGAAATAATTTTTCACACAAAACTGTCAATAATAACAGTGATATTACAGATACTGTATGGAAGTTTTCATTTCTTATGAACAAGACCAGTCAAGCAGAAATTTTAATGTAAATAGTACTTACACTTCACCCAGTCCTAATCAGTACGATCATTTGAACGCGCATATACTAAGGATATGAAACTGCACAAGCACAGAAAGTGCCCAGAGCATATTAAATAAAACAGATGGACTTAAAATAATGGGATACATGAAGTTAAAGATTTATGGTAATACTAGGACATGGTGTTCAAAGAATAATTTTGATGCTCATATTGGATTAATAAATATGTGCCACACAGGAATGGAAGAGATAGAAATAGGGGTGGAGGAGCACTGCGGTACCATATATCCATAAGACATTAAAATCAAGTAGATGTGACGGGATGTGAGATAGAATTTTGAAAACTCAGTATGGTGTAATGTAAACACTGGAAGGGAGGAAAACCTACAAGTTAGTGCATCTGCTTTACCAGTATAAACAACACCTATGATTCCGATCGGAAACCTCTAGATTTGATAAAGCGAGCAATAAGAAAAAACAACACACTCTTCCTGTTAAAGGGGATTTTAATTTGCCTGAAATATTTGGAATACCTGCTAAACGAGTTCTTATGAAACTTCAGTAGCTGCCACGTATTTCTGTGTTATGCAGAACGTATCCTTGTTCCAGTATGTTGACTACTTATCAAGGTTTGGGTTGGGATTCGAGGTCTGAACGCTTGATTTAATACTGTATATACAAATGAGGCTGATATGGCTAAAGAAGTACGTTCGTGTGCCCCACCTAGCAAGATCAACCATGTTATTATTGTATTTCAGTTTAGATTCCACAGTGACCCATGTGCCAAGTTTTGTAGAAGTATCACAAAACTACTTTAAAGATAACTGCAGAAAATATCAGGAGGACTTAACTAAGCTAAATTGGAAAGAAGAATTTAAAGACGTGGATGTAGAGGAAAGCTGGACAAAGTTTATAGACGAATTTTGAAAGGCGGTATTAAGAAACCTTCTATTTAGAGAAGGCAAGATGAAATTACACATTCCACAATATACACGAGGTGCTGCGAAGAAATCTGTAAAAAAAAAAGACCTTTAAAAAAAAAATTTCAGAGAACACAAGGCAATGTATGCTGATGAGTGTATATAAAACGACGGAATAAAACCATCAAACTGCTCAGAAAATGTAAGTTGTAGAGAGAAAGCTGGACAGGAATTTCAGACAAAACCGAAGGCTTGTTATGTTTATGTAAAGCCAAACCAAAAAGTTAAAATTAAAGTAGATAATCTCACTTACTGCAAATGATCTTGGATTAGCCCATTTATTATGTGACTTAAATTAGTATTTGTTGAAAAGAGAGATGAGACATTACGAAGCCTTGATAACAGAAGTCTGGAATCCCACCATGATATTACGTTTACAACTGGTGATGTCAGGAATTTACTTCAAGACCTTAAGGAGGATAATGCAATGGGTCAAGACGAAATCCATCCAAAACTATTGAAAGAATGTGCAAATCAAATGAACGAACCATTGTTCATCATCTTTATGGAATCTTTAGACGCCGAATTAATAACTGATGAAAGTAGCGAGAGTGACACCTATCTCAATGAAAGGAAGCAGGAGTAAGGCAGCCAGTTATGGACCAGTGAGTCTAACTAGCGCGGTATATAAAATAATGGAAAGGATTAGATGAGATGTAGTCACAGAGCAGATCAAATTCATCACGACGTCGTACCAATGTGCATTCATAAAAAGCTGGTCATGCTCAAAGCACTTATCAGAAACGAGAAACACTCAGAGCTTGGACCTCAGTACTGGACATTTGGTATGGAATTGGACTTGTCTTTTTAAACTACCTGCATGCTATCGACAAGGTGCCACATCGAAGACTCTCACACTAGATGAAGACATATAAACTAGAAAGTAAGGTGTTAAACTGGACAAAAGCATTTTTTTCCAAAAGGAGGATGCACGTGTGCCTGGGAGGTGAGTACTCTGAGCTGGTGGTGGTTACAAGCGGTTCCAGAAGGCTCAGTAATCAGGACTGTATGTTAACGACATCTCGGAGATGAATGAAACTGACAATCAAAATGTTTGCTGATGATACACAATTATATGTAAGCATAAAAGACCAAATTAAGAGACAAGCCCTACAAAGAAATCTATATAAACTTAATAACTGGTCAGACGATTATTACTTAAGTTTAATGCTGAGATGTGCAAGAGGATGTACAGTACCTATCTCACAACAAAACAAGCTACATCTACATGCTGAACGACGACCAAGGAGCTCTCAATGATTTAAAAGAAGTTAGTGAAGAAAAAGATCTAGGAGTGTGGTTAGACAGCACTTGAAATCAAGTCTACAATGTCCAAAAGCTGCTGGAAAGGCCATTAGTGTGTTGGTACAAATAAGGGAAGCACTTAATTGTATAGACTATGATTCTTTTCATATATTATACGGAACATACTTAAGACCCGATTTTGTGTATTGTGTTCAAGCTTGGAATCCGAACCTTATTTAAAAAAAAAATCAAATGCCGTGAAAGTGTTCAAGCAATTGCCACTAAGACTGTCCCTGCGCTAAAGCATTTACCAGATCAGGAAAGACTGAAACCTTCAAGATTGTTAAGGATATCCAAGGAGTAAGATGCGATGAATTCTTTAAGAAGAGTGACTATTTAGACTTCAGGGGGCACAGATTAAAATTGTTCAGAAGTCAAGTCAAGCTTGATATTAAAAAATCCTTCTTCAGTCAGAGTGTAATAAGTTGTTGGAACAGTCTCCCTGACCACATAGCAAGGCAGAAAACTGTAGGAAAATTTAAAGCAGAATTCGACATGTTATGGCAAGAAACTGGCTATGGGTACCTAATAGATCATGAGGTTTAACTTTTCCCCAGTAACTGTATGTGTAAATGTACGTGTATTACCTACGTGGAAGATGATATTCAGGTGCAATCCCCAGAATATATAGCCAAGGAAGATGTGCTACGAAACCTCCACTCAGAAAACTTAAAAACGATTCAGAAGCTGACACGCTACCACTCTACCCGACACACACACACACACACACACACACACACACACACACACACACCACTACCGATCATAAAAGTCACATAAAATAAGCATTATACACACAGTATCACACAGAATACATTTTTATATACCATCACTTGCAACATGTAATGCACTACTACCTGCCCCTGCTCTCCTTACATGGCATACACAATATACAGTATACACATGAAACTCATATAATATACATACAGTACACATATAAATCACCCATAATACAATATCCTTCACCCCTGTCCTCTCCACATGACACACCCTATACCATCATCACACTCTTGCTGTATAGGAATCTGTGTTACCCCCCTCTCAATTTCTCCCTCTTCACAAAAATATTTCACTTTCTTTCCCTACCCCATGATTATATTCCTTGTATTATCTTCTTCTAGTTTATATTTTCCCTTACTCTTACAAAAATACCTTACTGTCACACTCTAGCTCATTTATCAGTATTGTTTTCCCTTTCTCGCATAATTATACCCACGCGCTATGAAGCGAGGTAATTATGTGTTCGGCCAGGTTTGCCTGTCTGTCTGTCGGTCTGTTAGCAGGATTATACAATAGCAACTGGATGAAACTCCATCAAATTTGGCACGATGATTGGGGATCATCAGAGGACCAGATGATTAATATTTGACCGAGAAAGGTCATAGGTCATATGTCAAGGGTAAGGTCAACTCAGACAGTTTTGATCAGATTTTGACGAAGCTTGATGGAAGGGTTGACGGAGAAGAAAGAGTGAATTGACTGAGTTTTGTGGACAGTCTATCAGAGGCAAAGGTCACAGAACAAGGTCAAAAACTCGGGTACTTTAACCCAAGTAGGTTTTATTCGATTTAGATCAAACTTGATGGAAAGGTTTAGGGTTGGCCAAGGATGAATTCCTTCAATTTTTAGAACAGTAAGTCACAGGGTAAGATCAACAGAAATACTTTCGATCCAATTTAAAGCAAACCTGATGGATGGGTCGAAGGAGAGGTAAGGAAGAAGAAACTCGATTTTGAGAAAAATCAGTCAAAGGTCAAGGGTACAGGGCAGGTCGAATGTTCAATCTTAAAGCCCATCCACGGGATCACTGGTCACCTGTCGTATCCGAGGACGCTGCTCATCAGTTTCGAAGCATGGTGACGAACCACGCTATAAACAGAAGATAAGCAAGGGAGGTACAGCCACACTGTATCACATTTACATGATAATTTTTAAATATTTTTCATCATTACCGTACTCCAGAATCACTGATAATAACTGCACTTTTGGACGGGCATTCATCCAGTTGTACGGCGCAGGTGTTGCACTCACTGAGGGAGGTTTCTTATTTCTTGTTGTGGTTTATTCTCCTCCACACTATTCTCTGCCTCAATTACTCCTCGTATTATTTTCTTCTTGTATATCCCCCAAACACACACACACACACACACACACACATACAACAAAATCTCTCACTCCCTAGCTCATTTCGTCCCCTGGGTATTACTTTGATTAACATGTAGCAGAAGAGGCAAGGATCAGAAAAGGGAGGGAGAGAAAGGTAATAGCTAGGCGGATGAACGGAGGGGAGAAAGAGAGAGAGGTGGTAATGAAGAGGGAGAAGGAAAGTCCGCCAAACGAAGCTAAGCGAGGAGTGTGAAAGTGAGTGATAAATAATAATTGGAGAGAGAGAGGGGGGAGGGAGAGACGTGATAGTGTGGAAATAAGTCAACCAAACGAAGTTACCAATGAGTATGCAGGTGGATGATATGTAAAACAATAAAGGAGGGAAAATGAGAGAGAGAGAGAGAGAGAGACTGTCATTGAGTAGGGACAAGATACAGTATCTCACAGGTTCAGGCCATTAATCACTCCGAGGATACGGCGCCAGGCACCAACACACGGGAAAAAAAAAAATCAATCGACCGTAACAAAGAAGAGACACCAAAGGGGTAACTTAAAAATTGGTATTGTAACTGCCCACGCAACTTGACTGTCCCCAGAAAACACAAGAGGTTTCCAATGCACTGCGATCCTGTCCCGTAAAATGCCTATGGTAAAAGTTTTCGCCCCTTGTGCTCCAATTAATTAGGGACGACACAGAGGAAAATGTGGATGGAAGGGTGTCGAGGGGAGTGAGGGATGTGGAGGAAAAGAGAATGTGCTTGAAGTGGAGGAGTGAAGAATGACTGGAGTGGAAGGAGTGGCAGGTATGATGGAGAAGTGTCTGGAATGGGGTGAGGGATTTGGAGGGGTGATTGTTTGAAGTGGAGTAGGGGATGTAGAGGGGTTAGTGTTTGAAGTGAAGTGGAAGATGTGGAGTGGTGAGTGTTTGGAGTGGGATGGAGGATGAGGAAGAATGTGGAATAAAGAATGCTTGGAGTGGAGGGAATGGGAGATGTGGAAGGCGAGAGACAGTACTTGGAGTGGAGGTGTGATGAATGTGGAGGAGGGACAGTATTTTGTGTGGAGGAGTGAAGGATGTCGAGAGGAAGAATGTTTGGAGTGGAGTGACGGAAGATGAGCGCATGAAGTGGAGGAGTGAGGGATGTGGAGGAGGGAGGAAGGGCTTCGAGTGGAGAACTGAGGGATGTGAAGAGATGAATCAATGAAGTGGAGGAGTGAAGGATATGGGGGAGTGAAAAATGTTTAAGGTAGAAGAGTGAGAGATGTGGAGAGTATGTGTGTTTGGAGAATGGACTGACGGAAAGAAACGAAACACTGCGGTTGTGAATAAACAGGGTTGTGAAGAAGAGTGATAAAAGGGATAGTGAAAAAAGCAGCATAGGCAGTGAAAGAGCATGAGAACTAGAAGGACGAAAAGAAGTCGAAATTAAGCAGAAAGGGGTAAAGCGAGAAAATAAAAAATCAGAGCGAAATGGGGAGAGAGGAGATTTATATGATACAGGACACATGGAATACCATCAATAATCGTGACATATTAACTTGTTCATCCATTAACCCTTTTCAGCATAAAGCGACTACATCAAACACACACACACACACACACACACACACACACACACACACACACACACACACACATGAATGAGGGGTATGAAGCATTTTCAAAAGGTAAAATTAATGAGGACCCTTCATGGTTCGGACCAATGGGCACCGCGACAATGAGCCGTTAGGCGAAGGGCGGTACGCCAAGTACCATCCCAGCAACACCCTCCTGCCGCCACACAGCAAGCCTATGATCTAATGAAATATGCATACTGTAATGAAAGAAATGAAGAAGCACGGGCAGACAAAACCATTCCCGACCACAAATAATGTATATTATAATGATTCGATTTCAGTATGTTTGTTTTTTTGTTTGTTACAGTAACACATCTAAAACGGCGCAAAGCAGCGTAATTTTTGCTAGAGCAAGGTACCGTTAAAATGCTAACTTGACGAATAAAACATTTTCCAGTCCAGTCAGGCAACCGGTTCCCGAGTTATGATCCATTTCTGTCCTTTGGCTTCAGATTTAGTATTTGCTTTTATCGAAAGGGATGGATTCGTCCTTGGTCCGGCACTGATGTTATCAGCATGACAGAAGATGGAAGAGCGGCGTGTTGGTTGTATTATCACTCTCTCGCCTCTCCTTCCTTCCTTCTTATACTCCTAAAATTGTATACTATAATGCTAGAGTATAATTCAGTACAACAGCAAACACTACTATCCTGCCTCTTTCTCTCTCTCTCTCTCTCTCCTCAACGGGGGGTCCCAGCAGGATAAAAATAAGGTAAAATACTGGTTAGGATCCCTCTACAGATACGGCTCCAGCTGATAAGGACGCAAGTTTCTATTGTCATTATCGTGGCCAGTTCATCGGTCCACCCTACCTGCATACTTTCTTCTCTCCTACCTACGTCCTACAAACTTATTTCCTACCTATTTACTACCTGCCTACTTCCTCCATGCCTTCCTTGTTTCTACCTGCTTCCTTCCTACTTACTTTCTTCCCATTTACTCACTTCGTATCTACATCCTTCCTACCAATTCACTTCCTCACCTGCTTACTAAACACCTACTTTCTTCCCCTACTTACCAACTTCTTTCCTTCCTACTTTCTTCCTCACCTGCTTACTTCCTACCTACTCACTTCCCCTTCCTACCAACCTCTTTCCTTCCTACTTACGTCCTACTTAAGACCTTCTTTCATATTTCCCATACCTACCGACTTCACTTCAAATTCTCCGCGGTTTAATGAAGGTACGGTGTGAAATTTTGCTATATAGTTGACAAAAGAAGCCTAAGTTACTCGATGGTGGTGGTGGCTTAGACCTCTCTCTCTCTCTCTCTCTCTCTCTCTCTCTCTCTCTCTCTCTC